>CAUYQG010033486.1:0-23871 GCA_963574415.1 Tarsius wallacei | reverse complement strand
GAAACACCCATTCATAATAAAAAGGCTCTGCAAACTAGGGATAAAAGAGAGCTTCCTCAACTTGATAAAGAATATCTACAATACCACCTAACTCCAGTCAGAATGGCAATTATCAATAACTCAAAAAATAACAGATGCTGGAGAGGATGTGGTGAAAAGGGAATACTACTACACTGTTGGTGGTAGTGTAAACTAGTGCAACCTCTGTGGAAAGCAGTGTGGCGATTCCTAAAAGCTCTAAATATCGACCTCCCATATGACCCTGTAATTCCCCTACTGGGAATATACTCTGAAGAACTCAAATCACTCTATCAAAAAGATACCTGCACACGAATGTTTATCGCAGCATTGTTCACAATAGCAAGAACCTGAAACCAACCATGCTGTCCATCAAAAGAGGACTAGATTTAAAAAATGTGGTACATATATACGATGGAATACTATGCAGCCATAAAAAAGAACAAAATCATGAATTTCGCAGCAACCTGGATGGAACTAGAGTCTAGAATACTGAGTGATCTCTCACAGAAACAAAGATCTGAGTATCACATGTTCTCACTCATATAGTGGACCTTGAACATCTGTCATAATACTATAAGAAAAGAACTGACAGTGGTGGGGAACTATGGGGGCAGTAGGGAGGGGAAGGGAGGTGGGACTAATGGTAGTCAATATCTGTCTGGGGACGGGGGCTACCTCTTATTAACAAGGGTGCCTGAACGATGCACATTTGTATACCTAACCCTTAACTGTACCCCACAATTTTATAATAAAAATATGTTAAAAAAAAAAGAATATCTACAAAAACCTGGCAGCTATATCATACTTAATGGTGAGAAACTGTTCTTGATTAGGAACAAGGCAAGGATGCCCCACCTCGTCATTTCTATTCAACATCATACTGGAAGTCCTGTCATAAGCAAAGAAAAGTCCTAAGAAAAGGAAATAAAATATATACACACTGAGAAAGAAGAAATAAAATTGTCTTTGTTCACAGATAACATGACTACCTATGTAAAAAGCCCCAAAGAATCAACAAAAAGAATTGGAATTAATAAGTGTAGCAAGTTAATGATTAATATACAAGTTTGATTGCTGTCTAGCATATTAACAATACAAATTGGAATTTAAAGTTAAAAATACCATTTCTAATAGCCCTAAAAAGAAATGTTTAATATAACCCCCAAAATATGTACAGGATCTATATGTGGAAAATTATAAAACTCTGATAAATGAAATTATGTGAAGATTTAAATAAATGGAAAGATAACATGTCAATTCTTCTCATATTAACTTTTATGTTTAACATAATCTCAATCAAAATTGCAAGAAACTATTTTGTAGATATCAATAAACTGATTCTAAAGTTTATATAGAAAAAGCAAAAGGCCTAGAATAGTTAATATAATATTGGAGAACAAAGTTAGAATACTCACTATACTCAATATTAAAACTTACCACATGACCACAATAATCAAGACAGCATGGTATTGGTAAAGGACTAGATACACAAATCAATGGGAAAAAAAAGCCCAGAAATAGATCCTTACCTATACAGTTAATTTAGCTTTGACAAAGAAGCAGAGACAATTCAATGAAGAAAGGACACTCTTTTCAACAAGTAATGCTGGAACAATTGTACACCCATTTGCAAAACAAAGACCTTATACTTTCCAAAGTATTTTTACTCAAAATAGTCATAGACATAAAAGCAAAATGCACAATTATAAAATTCTTGAAGAAAACATAAAAGAAAATCTAGATGACTATAGGTTTGGTGGTGAGTTTTTAGATACAAAATCTAAAACACAATCCAGGTCCAGTGTGGTGGCTCATGTCTGTATTTCCAAGCACTTTGGGAGGCCAAGACAAATGGATTGTTTGAGCCCAGGAGTTTGAGACCAGCCTAGAAAACATAGTGAAACTTCATTTTTATTAAAAAAAAATAAAATCCCACAAACTAGCTGGGTGTGGTGGCATGTGCCTGTAGTCCTAACTGCTCAGGATGCTGAGGTGGAAGGATTGCCTAAGCCCACGTTGAGGAGGCCATGAGCTGTGATCATTGTGATCATGCCACTGCACACCACCCTGAGTGACAGAATGAGACACTGACTTAAAAACAGAACAAAATAAAACAAACACAGTCCAGCTGGGTGTTGTGGTACATGTCTGTAGTCTCAGCTACTTGGAAGGCTGAAGCAGTAAGATTCCTTAAGCCCCAAGAGTTCAAGTTTGCAGTGAGCTATGAGCTGGAGCCACTGCACTCCAGGCTGGGTGACAAAGCGAGACCCTATTTCTAAACAAATAAAATACGCATAACCCAAGGAAAAATAAAGGGTTAGTGGAACTTTTTAAAATTTAAACACTTCTGCTCTGTGAAAGAAACTAAGAAAATGAAAAAATATACTGCAGGCTGGGAGAATATATTTATAAAACACATAGCTGATAAAATAACTTGTGTCCAAGATATACAAAAAACTCTTAAAACTCAATATTAGGAAAACAAGTCAATTAAAAAATGGGCAAAGATCTGGACAGCTCATCATGAAAACTATATCTCATTTGTAGGAAACTGCAAATTAAAATAACGATGAGCTACCACTACATACCAATTAGAATGGCTAAAACCCCCAAATCTGGCAATAACAATTGCTGGCAGGAATATGAAGCAATACAACTTTGATTCATTGATTCATTGCTTTTGGGAATGCAAAATGTTACACACACTTTGGAAGTTTGGCAAGTTCTTAAAAAGCTAAACATAGTATTGCCATACAATCCAATATTGTGCTCCTAGGTACTTATCCAACTAATTAAAAACTTATGTCCAAACAAAAACCTGCTGTAAAGAGTTAAAGAGAGCAGTGTGAACTCATGTTTAGCTTAATATAGATGTTTACATATATGTATTGTAGATATATGTATATACATGGGTTAGTACACACACTATATATTTTCTGCTTGTCAACCGAGAAAGCCTAGAATCAATGATACCCCAGTAGCAACAAGCATACCTAGTACACAGCAATAGTATCAAAACAGGAATTACACCTTCTTGGAGAAAGATAAATGGCTGATTTTTAGGACTGGGGCTGGAAATGTACAAAATGAGCCAAGCTTGGAGCATTTTCTACATTGTGCCAGAAAGTAAGGAAGTGATAGCCTAGAAAACAATCAACAACATAGAGGTGTAAAAAAAGGATACAGAAGCCAAATGAGAGCTTCCAATGGCCCAAGCTAGAAGAATTTGAGCAACAAAATAAATATAGTAGTATTGGATTATACTCCAAATTATAAAATGTCTACAAGTCCATGCTGATATAGGTGAATGCTTGAATAAATAAATAGGGAGAAGAGACAAATCTCCTGTGCAGAATGCCAAATGATTTATGGAGATATCCTGCCCTCAAAAAGGTGGAGCATAGCTCCCTAAGTATAGGCATGTAATGATTTCCTTCCAAATAGTACAGTACACAAAGAGGAAAAAAACAAATTTACAGTGGAGAAACCTGACAAACACTACCTTAGACAGGTGATCAAGGTCAACATTGACAGTGATGAATCATGTTGATAGCATGTGCCCTTGATGAGTGAAAAATGGCACTTTACTTCTGTGGTCTTCCTCCCCAAAACCCAGTCTAACCACGAGACAAAACTTCAGACAAACCCCAATAGAGGGATGTTCTGCAAAATACCTGACTGGTACTTCATCAAAAACAAGGAATGTTTGAGAAACTGTCACAGTCAAGATGAGCCTAAGGAGACATATGAATAAATGTAATATGATATCCTGGGTAGATCCTGGAACACAAAAAGGACATTAGATTAAAAACAGAGAAAATCTGAATAAACTAGGGACTTTTGTTAAGTATAATGAATTAATACAGGCTTATTAATTGTGAAAAATCTACCATACTGATATAAGATGTCAATAATAGGGGAAATTGGGTACAGAGTATGTGGAAATTCTCTGTATTATCGTCTCAATTTTTCTGTTAAGTCTGAAACTGTTCTAAAATAAAGTTTATTTTTATTATTATTTTTTAATCAATATTTTTTATTTTGATATTGTGGGGTACAGTTAAGGGTTATGTATACAAATATGTTTCGTTCAGGCACCCTTGTTGATAAGGGGTGTCTCCCCGTCCCCAGACAGATATTGACTACCGTTAACCCCACCTCCCTTCTCCTCCCTCTCCCCCATAGTTTCCCACCATTGTCAATCTAAAGTTAATTTTTAAAATGTAATAAGCTTGGTATTAACTTAGTATTGTTTTCCTGTTAATAGTTACAGCTATATCAGAAATAAAGTTTTCAATCAATTAATAAACCAAAAATCACAGATGTCATGGAGTTTCATAAATCAGCTTCTTTTTGTTAAACAAAGATTTTCTTCACTTCAAGTATTGCTAAAATTTTTTTTTTTTATTCCAGTCTGTTGCCCAGGCTGGAGTGCAGTGGCATGATCATGATAATCACAACACATGGCACCCTTGACTTCCTGGGCTCAGGTGAGCCTTCCACCTCAGCATCATCACAAGTAGCTGGGACTACAGGTGAACACTATCAGCTTGACTAATTTTTTTGACTTTTTTGTAGAGATGAGGTTTTGCTAGGTTACTAGGCTGGACTCAAACTCTTGGGCTCAAGCAATCTGCCCACCTTGTCCTCCCAAAGTGCTGGGATTACAAGCGTGAGCCACTGCACCCAGTTGAAAATGTTTCTAAAATGTATTTGTATATTTTTTCTTGCCTTAGCAAATAACGCACACTAAATATAACCCAACCTTTCTTAGATGATTCTATATTCAATTAAAACAAATAGCAACCAAAAAATAATATACACTCTCTACTCAAGAAGAACCACAAGCCCCCTCAAACTTCCTGATGTCCTAAACTTAGAAACAAAGATTCAATACTGTCTGTTATGCCTTAGGTACAGGCACTGAGAACACAGTTGTGAACATTTTCTGCCACCAGGGAACTTGCATTCTAGTGAAAGAAAGTGACCGTCAGCTCTTGACTCCTGTGACTTAGTCATTTTAGTGCTTTGTATGACTTCCTGTTCAAGTAGTCATCCATTCCCAGAAATACTTCCTTTACAACGTCTCTCTCACCAATCTCAATTTAAAAAACATTCCTTATTCACATACTCTAGGCTACTATTATTTTCTCATATGTAGTCACTTACGGTTTTAAACATTGGGATTTAAAGAATAGCTTCCTAATGGACCTCCTCCTGATTCTTATCCCTATTAGATTAGCCTTCTTAATATCACTCTTCCACTTTCAACCTTAGAGCTTCTAGACTGAACTCAAGGGTCTTGACAATCTGGCTCTCATCTTGTCCCTCATGACATTTCTGGTGTCCTTGCCTCAACTCTGCTGGGCTATCTGTTCACTGTTTGATTTTTTCCCTCCCCTTACCCTACAGATATATTCCCCCAACATTCGTATTGCTCAGTTCTGTCTCTAGGTTTCCCGGCCACTTTTTAGTTGCTCCTCTGGCTTTCAATGCATCACCTCATCTCATCCCTTGGATCACAGTTAAACTTGCTTCTCTTAGTTTGGGCAAGTTAGAGAGAGAGTCAAGTATTTTGACTCTTTCCCAAAGTTTTAAAACCCATTCCTAAAAATAATTCCTTCAGGTTGTGCTAGCAGGCAGTGTTTGGAGGCTTACCTTATTCTCTGGGTTTGCCTCCTAACAATCAGGTGTTAGACCTTATCTTTCCTCAGATTGTTTAGAAGTTTTGTCCTTTTAGCTACAGTGCCATCTAGATTTTTCTCAATTGCTATGAGTTTATCTTATTAGTATAGGCAAGGTGCTTCAGGGACAAAATGGACTGCAAATGAATAATAGCTCAAACACATAGTAGAAGTTTATTTCTTTCTCATGTAACACTGAAGAAAGGTTGATGGGCAGATGATCTCCAAGCAGTGATTCAAGGACCCAGGTTCCTTTCATCTGTGGCTTCATCATCCCCCAGGGCACTTGCCATCAGGGCACTTGCCATCATCTGTAACCAGCTAATGAATGGGAAAAGAGACCAGGAAAGAAGCACTGGGCCTAGAAAAGGCACGCATCACTTCCACTCACATTCCAGTTGGCTAGGACTCAGTTACATAAGCCACAAATATTTGCAGGAAAGGCTGGGAAACGTAGTCTTGTGTGTGTCCAGGAAGAGAACAAAGCTTTTGTTGAATAGCTAAAATTCTCCCTTGCAATCTTTTCCAAGTCCTGTATTTCTGGTGATGCACTCTCCTTTCCATCAAGTCCAGTGACCTGGGGATTTAAAGACAAGTTATCTGCCCTGCCCCACCCTTAACTTCCACCAAATATGCAATTGCAGAGGAGAAAGAAGATAGCTGGAAGTAAATTTCCATTTGAAAGGGAAAAAGTGATGACAGCAATGAAACCCCCCCCACACTTCCCTCTTAGTAGAGGCGGTTTTTAACTCTGGGTCTATTTTCAAAGAGGAACTCCCTTAACTATTATTTTTAGTGGTCCCCTGCTCTGACTTCTGAGGTTTTCCTTGTCCATTATGCAATACAGTTTCATTTGAAGTAGGATTGAGAACTATTTCCTTCTTGGGGGCCAACTTTCATAACTTGCTTCATGAACATGTATGTTTATCCTGAGTTCTGAAACTACAGACACTTTTAAAATTCTGATATTTGCTACGCAGTTGAGCTCCTTTGTTAACTAAGTAGTCTTAACGGAATTTTCTTATTCAAGATCCTTTTCATTCTCATATCTTAATACTTGGCGTCCAGAGGCAGTTGACTTTTCCAACTTTTAGGACACACTCTCTGGGCTATATTCCCCTGATCTCTGCTTGAAAATCATTTATCTCTTACCTGACTTTACTGCTTTCTTGTAATACCTTTGGGCAAAGAATGTCTCAAATACATCATTGCTCTGGCTCTTTCCATCTAGTTCACCTAAACTACAGGTTCAGTAATCACACCGACCACCTTCCCAGTATACACACAATTGATTGACCGTTGTTTTCTCACTTCAGCCTGCTGTATCTATTTCTTCACTGCTGGCTTGACTGCTAAGCTCCAATATAACGTATTTTCATCCCCACAGAATCCCATTTTTTGAAGGTATCAATAGTTGCTTTGGCTTTGGTTGTTTGCAGTAACAAATGGACTCCAAAATATGTAATGGCAGATATACCTCGTTGTCTGTTTTCTGTGAGGTGATTCAGTGACCCAAGATCTTCCCTATCTGGGACTCTGCCATTTCCTAAATTTTCATTTCCCTCTATCCAGATAGTGGAAAGTAAAGAAGGCATGGAAAAGGCACATTTGTTTCTTAAAAAGCCTCCTAGGAATTGATGCACATTACCTGTGGTCATATTCTACGGCTAGAACTCAAGTCAAATGGCCAGGCCTAATTTCAAGGGAAGCTGTGAAATCTAAGCCAGCCATATGACCAAGAAAAAGACAAAAATATGGATTTTAGTGAAGAGTTGGCAGTTTCTACTACATATTAAAAGTATAGTTTGGAAGGTTTTCCTTTAGCTATATTTTCCTTATGTTAACTGAAAAGATGCTTTCATTTTTCTCTTATTAATCAACATAAATTAATGAGATCCTCATGTAATTTGTCCCCACTTGCCACTTAAATTCATAGAAGCATTTAATGTATTATTATACTTTTAAAATTCATTGTACAGTACTATCAAACAAAAAATTCTATATATACCTTTGACCGAGACTGTTTATTTTTAAATTAAGAATGACTTTCTTTGTAAATGAGAAACATTATGGAATATTTTGATCTATGGGAAGAAAAAGTTGACTTTAATATTATTTTGAATATTGGAGATCAAAGGAGTTACTAGTCAATTTGTAATTAAAACATAATCTTAAATATATGATGAATGACTACCTAAATCAACCTATAACAATATAAAATAACTTAATGATTTGCTAGCAAGAATGCGTCTGTGCCAATTTGCTGCTGAAATTTCACTTTATATCAATTGTAATTCTCTGAAAGACAATAAGCCATGACCCTGATGGAAATGATTCTTTTCAAAGTACGAAATAGTAAATTATCACTAATCAAGACATTGTTTACAATTCAGAAAAATTTTTTTGTTAACACTCTTAAGCAAGTCTGTTATTTTTCCTTCTTCAGCCTTAAATGTCTTAATAATGGAAATCCAAAGTGTTTGAGAAAGGGGGAAGAATTCAACAGTTAGTACTGGGAAAAACTAAAACGGTGGCTCATGTCTGTAATCCCAGAACTTTGGAAGCCTGAGCAGGATGATTGCTTGAGCCCAGAATTTTGAGACCAGGCTGGGCAACATGTGAAATATCACCTCAAAAAAAAAAAAAAAAAAAAGATGTGGTGGTGTGCACCTGTAGTCTTAGCTACTTGGGAAACTGAAATGAAAAGATCTGCTGAGCCCAGGAAGTCGAAGCTAAGGTGCACTCTGACTGTGCCACTGCACTCCAGCCTGGGCAACAGAGTGAAACCCTGACTCAAAAAAAAAAAAAAAAAAATTTCATTAAGACATAGTTTGGAGATTACATTATGAACCTATTTATTTTGAGAAGTGTTTCACATTTTCATTGTATTTCAGTAGATATAACTTTCTACAAAAAGAAAAAAAAAATGTCAAACAGACCAAGTGGGCATTAGTGTTCCACTCTTTAAAAAAATTAGCTAAAAAAAGTTTCTGGTTAATTTATGGAACTAAAGATTCAAAGACTATCAGAGATTAGATGATGTAGCAACTTTAATTTCTGTCCGTTTTAGAGCACCAAATGTTTAAATTATTTTTCATATGCAAAATAGTACTTGTTAAGTTTGTTGTTATAAATCTTCATTGCTGGAAGTAAATGGACAAGGTAATGAAATATGAAAAATATCTAAACTCAAGGTCTTTGGGAAATAATACAATTATGTAATAAAAAAGAATAAAAAATCAGCAAACGACTATTGCCAAAGAGAAAATTATTTTGTTAAACAGAATGACAAAAGCAACATGAGTGATGAAAAATGCGCATTAAGTGAAATAACAAACTAGATAACAGTGCATATTCCAGTTAAAGTTATTGATGCCATTTTAAAGTTACTTAGTTTCATTTGTGACTTATATGAACTTTAAAGGAGATTATTTTAAAATCTTTGAGTCTGTCTATAAGTCTATTTTCTTTGGAGTCTAGATTTGACTTAGAATTAAAGAAAAAATATGATCCAAACATTCTGAGAGCAATATTTTATAGCACATTTAGATGAGACTTCTTTCAAACTCGGGATCTTAATAACATTTACATATATCCATTTGATATTCCCTTGTGTAAATAACTTTACTTTGTGCAACAGTCATATTAATACTTGTTTGTCAATGATAAGAATTAGAGTTAATGTTTCTGTACCATTAATGAAGGCAGATGTTTAGCATGTGAGTGCTAAAATGTGAAGATTTCTTTCATAAAGGTGAAGAAAAGTAACTTTTAACCCACACAAAAATTTATTCTCTGGAAAATTAAACTGCCATTAAAATCTCCTTGGAATAATAATTTTAACAATTTTTACATTGTTTGCACAGAGGTCAGCAATTTCTTTATGTAATACAATTATACAAAAGAAGAAAAGGCACCGAGACAACTGGTGTATAGATAGTAGAAAAGTAGATATGAGAATAAAATGCAACACACAGCACATTTTCAAGTACATGAAAATGATATATGCTCATTCTATAAAATGGACTGCTTCACACACACTTCTGTTTATATTTTTGACCAAAATTGCAAATGAATGTATGACAATAATGCAACACTATTGATAACCACACAGACACTTGTATTTATTAAGATCCACTAATGGTTTAGAGTCACTAGCAAGTAAGTTGGAGACAATTCAAGACCAAGGGAAATGTTAATCAGCAGTGCATTTCCTCAGGTTGTTAGAATTTTGCTCACAGAGCATTTAAACTTCATCACATTGTTATATCCATTATTAGAAAAATAAGTAAGAAAGCTCTGTAGAAACTATACTATTAAGGAAGTGTCTTGCCTCAAAAAACAAAACAAAATAAAACAAAACAAAAACCCAAAAAATATTAAGGAAGGAGGGAGCGAGGAAAGAAAGAAAAGAAGGAAGCAGAGTAAGGTAAAAGATACAAGATACTGAATAAAAGATTCCACTGAGTTTTTTCATAAAAATCACATTATTCTAAGAAATAAAATACAATGCAAGAGTATTGAGCAATGATAGAACTCATGAGTTTTAGAAAAGAATAGATTCCAACATTTATCAAGACCCTTAAGACTCATATAATAACTATTTTTCCTCAAAATTAATTTAACTGAAAACTAATGTTTATACACTTTCTTTCTTATTTCAAAATTCTAGCAAAACTCTAGCCAAAGTTTGGCTGTCTCTTCTAAGCAGTTTTAAAGATTTCTCAAAATTGTTGCCACTATATGATTTTCATCATGAAAACAGAAGTCATCTCAATAAAATTATACAGAAACATAATAAATTAATTTTATAATGTAAGCTACTACTGAAATTTTTTTCTTGGTAAACTTAAAGCAATATTTATAACATAAAAATGCTGTTGGAAGTATTTAGTTTCTAGCTGTGCTTCAAATAATTGTCCAAATATACTCAAGTACTAAGAGAGCCAATTTATGTGCAAAAGCTACCTTGGTCTGCTCTCACACAACATATGTGACAATAATTATATAATATTGAAAATATTCTCAATATTTATCCAAAAATACTGCCCAAAACAAAAATAAGCACTATTCTTCCTCCCATTCCCACACCAGAGGTGGGGGGGATAAAACTTCCTATGACTCTCTGCTATTTACTTAAGTTTTCTAATTTTTGAAATTGTCTGGATAAAGCAACATGTGAAATTTTTAAAAAGCCTTATCACAAAATTTAAAATGAAAAGAATGTGCATGTTGGAAGGAAAAGGGAGAAGACCACAAGGAGGGAACATGACATAATGACCTAAAACTCCTCACTTCCAGGAAGTTAGCTTCTACTCCATTATAATTGCAATTATATTTAGGTAAGGAAGCTGCCATCCTATACCAGGGTTCTGAGATCCTTTACACTTTTGGGGCCTTTTTTCCCTATTGGTGCCTATGGATTACTTTCATCAACATTTATGGGGGTTATGAACAGGAATCTCTGTGAGGACCTGCCCAAGGATATAAATGGTGTGGTTGTTACTGAAAATGATACCATCAGGAAGAGGTAAGCACACTAGAAACTGACAAATGAACTGTTGTTAAGAGGTTCATGGGCATCCACCTTCAACCAGATGTGAATGGCAAAGAGAAACAATCTCAGAGATTTAAAAAAATCCTATTTGCTTATTAAATAGACATTTTTAATATTAACTGTTTAGGTTTATGGAAATACACATGCTAGCAATATCTGAATATATAAACAAATTTTGGAACATTTTTTCAGTATATAATGGAGTAGTATATTTTATCTATTGGGTATTCATTTTAAACACATTGTCAGGAGAGAGATCACATGTTAAATGAATAAACAGAAAAAGTGTTAAGGTTTTCTTTTTAAAATACTCTTGAATATTTAAAAGTCAAACTCAAATATCAAATAGTACAAACGAGGTTTGCTGATAATCAGAATAATAAAGAAGAGGGCGGAGACAGGTCCTAATAAGACAATTTACAATACAGACTATTAAACTGACATTGAAATGTCAAACATTTTTTCACAACTATTGCCACAGCAGTTACTTTGTTTTCATAATTATTAATTATTTAGAAATTTGTATGTTCTAAGAGGTTGAAATTCTATAAAACAATTATACCAAACTATTGTTAGGCTAATAATCAGTTTCCTTTTCTGCTCCCAGCCCATACAACACAATTTCAGGGTACTCCACACTATTCATGATAAGTACAGAACAACAACTATACAACAACAGACATCTTATGAATAAGGAGTATTATGCTTTGCTCGTTCTGTAGTCTTCAAGAAAGTCTAACTGGTCCTCCCTACTGCCTGGTCAATGAGATTAAGAGAAAAAAGGTCAATGTATCACTTTTTGATAGGTTTTATTCAGCTTTGATAAACTAACTCTGGTACTAACTTGTTCTTTGAAATAAAGGACCCTAAGAAAGCACAAAGCAATCAAGAAACTAGGGATTAGAGCAGACATGATGGAAACACTGCTGTTCCTAGTGAAGAATCCAGGACTTCAGCTCATCTGATGGGTGTGATGACAGTGAAGCCATTAAAAAGAAGCAAGAAAGCTTACTGTACACATACACAAAAATGCCACCTATGACTGCTACTGTACATTTGTTTAAAGGTCAGACATTTAATTTAGGATACTGACAGAGAAATTACTAGACTCTCTCTGTGCTTTATATCTATCATTGTAAAGAGTTTTAAAGGAACTATTTGAATAATAATGGAAAGGAATTTTTAGAAATCATAAAACCAATGTATTTGTTATACCAAGGAATACTTTGAGGAAGGAATGCTGAATGTGAGTGTACAAAACCTCGTTATTAAATATTAATTCTTATTTTTTCATTAAATAGCTTTCTTTATAAGAAAGCACAAGAAAAAGATAAGTAACATTAATCCTAGTCTTAATCTCTCTTACTTATCACTATCACTCTTAAAGATCTAATCTACAGGCAATAAAATATTGCTATAAATAATTCTACAAAATAAGCTCAATATTTTATGCCAATATATCTCAGACAGAATTTCCTGGGGAGCTTAATAAAATGTAGACTCTTGGGCTCCCCTTCAGGCCACATAAAATCTCTGGAGGTAAGGTTTTGGGATACAAATTAAACTCTCAATATAATTATTAAGCACACTATAGTTTGGAAACTGCTATTTTATGTTTTGCCTTTGGAAAAAACATGTATCCTGGAGTCTAACCTGTATTTGTCCCTTAAGACCCAGCTCAAGGATTATCTTCCCCAGGAAGATTTTTCTGCAGTCCATGTTGAACTCTACTAAATCCCACAATACTCTATGCATGCGTCTATTGTAATGCTTCATTATATTAGATTAAAATTATTCCATTCTATGGCTATCTTCCTACCTTAGAATGCAAACTTCATGAGGGCAAAGACTTTGCTTAACCAACACATCATCTCTGCATCTGTAGCATCCAGAACAACAGATGGTACACAGCTGGGTACTCTTAAAAATATATATCAAATGAAGGAATAAATAAATCCAAGCATAACACAAGACTCATACAAATTGAGACTCATATGATAGTATGATTGATTTCTTCTTTAGGGAATTTAGTTCAATCCAATATTTCTTGTCTGTCTACTCTGAGCAAAGAGGTACAAAAAGATAATAACAAGGCATTTACTACTAGCTAGAGGGAAGGAGAGACATATGTAATAACTAGCTATAATTCATGTCAAACCTAATAAAGAGTATAGAAGAAACATAAATAAATTGCAGGAGAGTACAGAGGAAGACAAGAATCTTTCTTCATACCACTGCTGTGGGGGAGATTTGGACTAATAGATGTAGGCTCTAATAGACGTAGGCTATGCCCTTCACAGGGTATAGAAAGGGGTCATATACAATTAAAATACCTTGTATTACCAAAAATGGCCAAGAAGCAGAACAAATAGATTAATATACATTCAGAGTACTGTACATGCTAAACCAGCAGAGTAAATTAATCCTAAATTTTCCAAAATCAGTCATCTACAAAATATGACACAAAGGGACCATCTATATCCTAAGGAAAAGACCTCTGATCTTTTCTTCTGTGTCTTTTCTCTTTCCTCATTTATTTTTTCCCTTTAGTTCTGCCACTCAATTAAAATGGGTGAGGTTATTGAGAACTATAATATTGTCCTAATTTTTTTTCATCAAGTAAAGAGAAATGCAACTGCAATATGAATAGCATGGGTTTTAGAGTAATTTACACCTGGGCTCCAATCCCAGTTCTACAGCTTATTTAGTGGATGACTTTGGGAAAATTTGCTTAACTTTTCTATGCTGCAGTTTCTTCATTGATAAAATGTTGGTAATATTACTTATCTCATAGTATAGTTGTGAGAATCAAACAAAATAATAAATTATTGCACCGGATCAGAGCTGTTATTTACTTTGGAGGGCAGAGATGGTGTTTTAAAATTAACTTTAGAAAATTATTTCAAGCATGCTTAACTTGTGCTCAATATTAAGTCTGGCTGGTAATAATGATACTGATGGCTACCTTCAGTGCTAGTTAGAGATAAACTGGAGACAGTGAATAAAAAAAAAGAAAATATTTGACAAATAACTATCAATGTGAAATAATAATAACTACAAACTGTGAATGTGAAAAATCTTTGTGAATTGTCTAGTCTATGTAGGCAAATGGCAATTTTATGAAAATAAATTTGTGTTCTTTCTATTCATATGTGGAGAGGGATTTTGGTGACTACTGTTCTAACTCCATCTAAAATGTATACCTTCAAACCACCTACTTTTTCATTAACTAGAAAGACTATCATATCATTTGGTCTTCCTACTCATCTTTATCTTGACAAATACTCTCAAGTTTCTTACTCCTTCCCCTATTGGTACCATCTTACTTTGCAGTTATTGATTATACTTCTGATTCAATTGATAAGTTAAATGAAAATGATGATGGTATCAAGGACATGATTTAACATATAGCCTTGGGTGTCTGCACTAGGCTGGAAGAAACTGCCCTATCAGGCCCTACTTATTTAAACATGTGCATGTTAATCAGGTAATATTTTCTCATTTTTTTTTTCCTTAAAATTGTGGTCCAATTTATTACTCTTATCAGCAAATACATTATTGAGTTCATTGCATAGTAAGATAATATGAAAATAGATTTCAAACAAAACATGGATAATACTGAAGACTCAAGATCGTAAAAGAAAGCTTCTGATAGGTAGGACAACATTACACTAAACAAATTATTCACTGATTAGACAAAAATTTTGTTTCCTGGACATCAATAACTACATTTTCCAGTTTATTTGGGAGACAAAGCCCCTAATTTCAGACTCAGGGGCTCCCACAAATGCCAGTCAACTGCCACTATCTCATTTTAGTATAAAACTTAGGGGGATTTTAACAGAACAACAAGAAGGTGGGTTGTCTTTCTCAAGTTTCTGAGTCAACACCTGCTGCCCAGCCCACCAGTGTGCTCTTATTTGCTATAATTACTGAGATATAAGATTTTGCCTTCAAGCTTTCCTGCAAATTCAAGTACACAAAAAAGCAATAGTACTGTCTCATACATTAGATTCAGAAGAGTAAAATGGGTCTCTTGAGCCTTATTTAATCCTTTTCTAAAAGAACAGACAATTTTTTGGGATGTAATTACCCTAAGTTGTGTCAATCTACGGGGAAAAAAATATATATCTTGCTGTGTGTGGAGGAGAATGGCAGCAAATAGCACCCAAAACCAAATATAATATCTAGTAAATACATAGAGAAGAAAAATAATCCATAAACTTGAGAATGTTTTTGTATTCAGTTATCTGAAAAATCTAGGGCATCTTCGTCTTGACAAATCAATATACAATACATATATATGTTATAGTGTGTAAATATGTGTGTGTCTATACAGAAACACATATCCATAGAGATAACTAATAATCTTTGAGGACTTGGCAGCTGGGGTGGAGGTAGGGTCTTTCCTGACATTTTAAAAAACTTGAACAATTTTTAGACCATAAAGGATTTAATACTTATACCAGATAAACCCTTAAGGATATATCAAATCACACACACAATTCAGGGCATAGTCTGAAAAAGGTAGATTTTAACAAATAACATTTAGGTCTTTTTCTCACTAAGGGTGAAAGCACCAAGCTGGTCTTACTAATGTGTTTGATTAAGCTCTGTCACAGTTACAAATAAGACTGATAACTCTTTTTATAGGAAGATACCAGTTGTTTGCAATGTAGTCAGTTGCTTAAAAAAAAAGATAATTATAGCATCATATGCTTAAGTCCAATTTCTGAGTAAAATCTACATCCCCCCTTTAAATTTTTTTCCTGTATCATTGCTGAAAAGACTTAAATTATTTTGCCATTTGATTTATATTCTGACTTTATGATCTAACTCATGTGTTAAAAAATTCCTGGAAAAATCTCACTGATATAATAATAAAAGGATGAATTTTTTCCCTTTAATGTAACTTGTAACATACATTGTCCAACCTCATGCTGCCCAATCTAGCATTTGCATTTTTTCTTATAATTCATGTGTATAAATGCATAGAGCTGCCATTTTTTAAAAACTAAAAAATATAGAAGTTCACGGTCTTTTTGGATTTCTTTTAAGGCCTTTCAGTACAGCAAGCTGAAGTAATAATATCTATGTATGATTTTGTTATTATGATAATAACAAGTTCTAGCTTATAATAATATATAGTACTTAGTTGGGACTAGGAACAACAATATACTGCTTTTTAGTAATTGGTAAATAGTATGTTTTTGTATAGTTTAACTAGAAATGAGAAAGAGAAAAAAATATTCTTCATATATACAAAACATACTCTATTTAGTAAAGTATATGCATAAAATTATATATTAGGTAAGAAGCAAAATTAAAAAGAAAACAGCTTATAATAGTCCTGATTAATTAGAGTTCCTAAATATAAAAACAACAAATGAAAGTGCCTTGCCATTTAAAAAAATTAGTACATTATACAACTTTTACACACTTCAGAGGAAATAAAGATCTTGTGACACTGTTCTGAGGAATCTTTACATTTATAAAAATTGAAGGCTTAATTTTGCAAATACAACTTTCAAGCTGTATGAGCAAATTTAACTTGCATGAAAGGCACAAGATGACATCACGTTGAAGAACTTTATCTGTAAATTTCATAAAATCTAGTCACAAGTCACTAGAAACTTCATAAGCAATCTCAGAACTGTTTTTAACATGATGGTCTGATTCAAACTGAGAACTGGATAGTCTTTATATCACAAATATAAATTGAAGTAAGAGTGAAGATTTAGAGAGAGAACAGTTTCTTATTTTGAATGCTACCTGCTTTATGCAGTGTTGGTTACTAAATACTAAGAGCAGATAATTAAACTTGAATTGTTTTCAATTTTCAACAGCTTATCTACTGTATTTTCAGTTTGTAAAATATGTATTTTCACATTGCTACAATTTTAAAGAGTCAATCACTGAAAGAAATTTTAAAGTAAAATCCTGCTCTATTAGCTTCCTACATTGGAATACAAGAATACAGGAAGTGCTTTCAACAGAAAGTTACATAGTTCTACAGTACAACCTGTCTAAAAGACTTGCAAGGGACCAGTACAGTGACTTGGTCTCTTTGGATCAGGCAAAAGCAGAGGCAAATGAAGAAATGAACTTTTAAAAAAATAACATATTTAAAAAATTCCTGTATGAAAATGAGTACTTGTTTGCACTTAGATTTAGTGCTATTGAGAAGAACTGAAGCACAATGAAACCAAGTACTCAAAGGGAACATGTATGAAATAAAACAATTTTCAATGTGACTGAAACCCTTCACCACTAGATATGACTTCTGATAGTGTTGAATAACTCCCTTTTCATATTAAAGAATATTATAAACAGTAGGGACTGCCGAGTCAAAATATGTTTTATAAATAATATGTAGGATGATATTAAAATAGTTTTACAACAAAAATTCTGATTTTTAAAATCACTTACAATTTTGATTTTTCATGAAATTACTGTCTCTTTTTTGCCAAATTAAAATTAACTTCAAATCAAAAACATGTATTAGATTTCTGGAGGCCTGTTAGTTTAGCAATGACAATGTAAGTTTCTCAGTTTCCCAAACAAGCTTTACCAGATACATATCTTTTCTTCACGTATGTCAGTATCAGACAATTCATTCCATAGAATTTAAAGCATTTTGGTAAGGATGTTGAATATGATTCTTCAAAGAACAGATCTTCTAATGGTGACTAGGTAAAATCAGTAATGTTGTAATCAGAAATATGCTGCATTGGATGGTAATTTCTTGATTATTCTATTCATCATGACTCCAGTAACGCATGCCATCTACATACTTGCTGTCCTTTTGACTCTTTCATTTCAGTCCAGTGATTGAGTTCCTCTTCTCCAGAGCTGTTTAGACCTAAAGAAATCCAGCCTATCATCTCTTTTCTTTTCATGCTGCGTTTGTTATACACAGACAGTATGAGTGTCACATCAGAAAGTTGAAATAGAGCCACTTGAAAAACAAAAGTTTCCTTGTATACTGGATTTGGCTGCCCTCTGCGGATGGATGTCTTGCATTTGGACATCTCTTGACCCATGGAATTCAGCAGAGTTAACTTAACATATGTATCTAAAGAAAAAAAAAATACCACAAATATCATTTGAAACAAACTTTAAACAATTTTCTTATAATATAGTCTAAGAATATTAAATATTTATACTTTATAAGGATATGGTGTATACCATATTTAATGGCAATTCAACCAATTTCATTTTGATGTTGATGCTTATAAAATGACAAAAACAGAGAATACTAAGTAGGCCAAAAATATTTAGGGGGCAATAATATCTTAACCTCACTATTTCTATGTAATAGTTAGAATTTAAAGGTATACCTCATATTCCTTCCTCCACCCTCCCCCCATCCTCCCACCCCTGCCCCACCACGTGCCCATTACAACCCCCATTTAGCTTCACTAAGCAGGACGTCATAGCATTAATAAACACTTAGCAAGCTCAATTAGCCACAACACTGTAAAGCATTCCACTGTGTTTTTAGAGAATAAGAATAAACAAACAAGTAGAAATGAAATCAAATGGCGAAGAGGAAAAGAGGAAGACAAGAATGCAAAGATGACATCAAAACAGCTTAGGATGAAATGTCAAAAAAATCTCTGCATGGATGTGGTTTTAAAATATATTTAAAAAACATTTAAGGTCAAAAATGAAACCAAATGCATTAACGGTTCAAAGTTTAGCAAATCAAGTAAAACTTTTTCCTGGTTTCATGCAAGAGTACATTTAATGTGCTTTTGGGGTAGTTAAAATATTATAGGATTGCTTTTTGATACAATTTAATGTGAAATTTTAAGTATGATGTCTTAACTATTTTCATGAATTATAGAAAAAAATTGATGTGATGCTCAGTGTACAAAGTGAAACATAACAGTTCATTGCTTGATTATTTGGGAGATAAATCCTCTCTTTGTGTTTTCAAGTTCTTTAGACTCATGCAAATGATCTTCAGCATGTTGATCCATCATGTGTACTTCGTATCAAAATTTCAGTTAATTTTTAAAGAAAATTGCAATATTTCTCATGAAATATCTATTTCTGTTGTAAGAATCAAAGGACAAATGAATGAAAAAATAAAAACTTTAAAAAAATTTTGCTTATTTCATATACACTCTGAATACCATCATCCATAATCAGAGATAAATTCTAAGTTAGTTTTATTTAAAGTACCACAGATAATAAATGTGCATTGTTTTGGAAACCAACATGGTGGACAGCTTCACTGCTGGCAAGTTTTAGGGTATTTTGGTTTTGCATGAAAAGACAACATCCAATTAGCCTCTACAGGAACTCACCTCGGATTATATAAACCTGTCCACCTATCAAGTGTTTTAGACAACAGAACAGTCCATCTGACAACAGGGGGTGGAAAGCAGTAAAAGAAATAATGACCAGATGTCAATCGTTGGGTGAAAGAGGGTCAAAGGTTAGAATTAAAGAGGAAACACTGTTCATTGGAGTGGAAGAACACAAAACTTTAGCATTTTAATTCAGGTAGAGGATTGAACAAAAGGGTTGCTGGGTAAATCTCATGGAATGAGAATTTTTAAGGTCATTGTGTAATCTTAAACAAAAATTACACTGTTTTAAAGGGGGACATCTTTATAATGATATCCTCTCTTTGTCTAAAGCACATTGAACATAGAATCATGCAAATTAACAAACTATAAAAGACTGAATAAAAATAATTATAAGGAGCATTATTATTATGCTAAATTTTAAGTTTATCCATGGTATATTTAATATTTCAAATACTTTTATTTTTCCCAGTGTAATATAAAAGTTAAGTTTATGCAAAACAAAATAGAACTATCAAATTTTCACTCTTGAATTTTGATGTTTCTTTGGATAAAATTGGGATTATTCAGTCTGTAACATAGTTCAAAGCTCAGAACCTAGGTATATATGAGGGGCTACAATCTTATATAATATATACAGTTTAGGACAAACGGATAAAAGTGCCTTACCTTTTGCTTTATAAATACACCACTTTCATATCATGATTTTAAATGTTGACTTATATTTACTCACTAGTTCTCTCCCTACTAACATCATTAATTCTTCCTTATACTGAAGATCTAATTGTAAAATAATGGCAATTGCTATAACTTACTCTTCAACCTGAAAGACTGACTCTATGTTGTGGATGTTAATCTTTCTTAACCTTTATATTATTTGCCCCTGCCCCTGCCCTGGGGCCCTGCTTTATTTTAGTTCTGATCCTTGCTTTTCTACTTCTATCAGAGTGACTACAGTAAGGATAGAAAGGCAAATTTGTCATTTCATTCTGCTACTGTTTAGCATCTTCAGCTAAATATTTGTCAAAAAAATTTTATTAAATTATTAGCTAAAGCACAAGTGGCAAACTGATAGCTTGGGGCTCAGTGTGACCCCAAATACCATTCTGTTTATCTGGCACAGTGCAAACACATCTGTGGATCTGAATGTCTTACGGCAGGGTATGCACTCTCTCGTTTGTCACAGGCCTCACCATATTCTCTATCTTCCATCTATGAATTTTACCCATTTATGTTATCTCCCAGACCATCTGAGGTTGCATTCTAAGTGTGTATTAATGAAGATGATCAAGTCACATTTCCAAATCTGTTTATTCTAATAATTGCTTCTTTTCTCTTACTCACTTTTTCCATCTAAAATGAGAAAGTGGACAATAATAATTCCACCCTTCTTTTATGCACCTTTATCTGACTTTAGTTTCACAATTACCCTGAGAGACATGACCTTAATTTTACTTATAAAAAAACAGACTTAGGGGAGTGAGGTCATTTGTCCAAGGGTAGAAATATGAATATAATTTAAGCCTTCAGACTTTTAATTTAGGGATAGATACATTTTATGATATATGTAAGAAGTAAGCTTTCCAATGTTACTCAGGGCAAATTATGACTTTTCACCTCCATTGAATAAAGATTTTTTATTAGAATTAATTTAGAAATTAATTCAAGGGTGAAAAAAGTTTCCCCTTTTTTCATAATTGCTTGCTACTTGGAGTAAAAGACTGCATTAAGCAAGTCTGTAAGAAATCTTTAAGCAAATCTAAGGTGGCATTATTATTCAAGATTTCATTTCACATTTTTAGTTTAGGGCATTAACAACTTTATTATTTAAGTATAAAGAAGAGGTAACTTCCCAGTTTACCTCTTATGGATATCAACAGTTTTAGAGGTACATTGGATGACAATTTCTCTGTACTCCCAAAACTACTCTCACCCTGTGGGACTGGAAGAGAGATGATGGAAGGAAGAGTGACAGGCGTACAGTCAGAGCAGTGGTATGCCATCTAGCTTTCCCTTCTGAGCAGCCAGGGTAAATAGCAAACTGTTCACATTCTGTTTGTCCTGCTGAAAGCAAAGCCCATTCCATTTGAGAAAAGACTCTGCTGGCAGTACTGGGTTATCATTTTAAAGGAGAAAAAATATGAAGTAACAGTTTCTTCTTAAATTGTTAAAGGAGAAAGAAGGGAAAATATAGAAGTAAACACAATAGTTTATAGTACTGCATGCAGACAGAAAACACAACATTTATCTCCAGTTAATAACAAAACCTATATGCATTTCGGTTCATATTTGTGAATATTATTCACTTTTTAGAATCCTGTAACCTTTTCTTGCATTAAAAGACAATGACTATGATAGGGATAATTTATTCTGTAGACACTATAACAAAATTAAAAGTTCTGTCACCTTACAATTAATATTTTGAACTTCAAATTTTTCTACTTCCCAAATGACTGGAAATAAAAAACATAAAACAGATTAGCTGATGATTGCACCATTTTATTCTGACTGGTTAAGACTAAATGATAAAATTGGAGCCCCTAACTCCGAGAGTCCCATAAGTGCAGAAAACATTAGAATTAACATTAAAATTTTTTTTACTCACTGGGTGGTCTGTTTGCTGCCAAGTTTTTGAAGTGGCTGCCTTTTATCACTTCTGCTGATAGTCTTCCAGTTGTGGCATTATAAAGGAGGCCAATGAGAATTTCTGGAACTGAGCCATGTTCAAGAGACTGACATGAGGATGTACTTTCACTACAGGACACTTCTGATACACTCACTTGGGAGTCACAGCCCTGTAATCAAAAACAAAATTTTTATAGTATTTTTCAAAATAGATACATTAAGAGATACATTGTTAATGATGTGTTTTTTGGAATTAGATAGATAAACCACAATAAAGATGAGTTGCAAACTAAATTTCCCAAATGCCAGATTAAATTATTGTCCTTAGCATATTTTAGTCCCTGGATCTCTTTTCATTATATAAAGGTCAAAGAAAGAGGTAAAATGGTTTCATAAATCCCTGAATATCTGTATATAAATCAGAAAAGATAAATTTCTTAAACTTACAGATGTTGAGAAACTGTCTATTTTCTGAATGCGAAAAATTGTTGAAGACTTATCAACCTTAAAAGATTGATAAAGATTTACATTACACTAAATGTCCTAACTGCAACTTTGATCAAATAAACAAAAGTATCTGCTATTTATAAGACAACATCTAAAACACAGAGATATAGAAAAGTTAAAAAACATGGAAAAAAATGTATCATGCAAAAAATAACCAAAAGAAAACTGATGTAGCTACATTAGTATCAGTCAGGGTTTGCTTTAGGGTGATGATTATTATTAAAGCTGAAAAAGTATACTAAATAATGATAAAGCACTCAAATTACTGAGAAATAAGATAATTCCAAGTTTGCATGCATTTAGTAACATGAATTCAACATATAGAAAGAAAAAGTTGCCAGAACTGGAAAGAGAAATAGAGAAATCTATAATCAATGTCAATGTGAGCATAGTTTTCTCATTAACTGACCAAATAGGCAGACAAATAAATACAGTATGGATGCAGAAGATCTGAATATTATAATAAGTAAAATTGACTTAATGGTCATACCCAGAACATTCTATACTCAGCAACTACTAAATATACATTTTCCCAAGCACACAGAATTTTTACAAAAATAAAGCCAATAACAATATTTTCAAATGATAAAATTATTCATACTGCTTTCTGATGACCTAGAAATTCAAACTATTTTTTAGGGAATAATAAAAATCCCTATATTTTTGGAAATTAATATATATTTCTAAATAATCCATGGGTAACTAAAGGGATAACAAAATAAGTAATTTTATTTTATTATATTTTTTCCTCTTTTAATTTTTATTTTAAAATTGTGGGGGTACAATTCAGGGCTAGGTGTACAAATATTTACTGTGCAGGTACCCTTATTGATAAGGTATGCCCCCCTTCCCCAGGCAGATATTGATTACTGTCAATCCCATCTCCCCACCTGCCCACCCCCACCCCACAGTTTCCCACCACTTTCAATCCTTTTCTTATAGTAATACGGTAGTTGTTCAAGGCCCACTTATAAGTGAGAACATGTGATACTCAATTCTTTGTCTCTGTGAGCTAAATTTTTTTTTTTTTTTTGAGTTGGAGTCTCACTCTGTCACCCAGACTGGAGTGCAGTGGCTGCTCCCGGCCACCGCAGCCTCGACCTGCTGGGCTCTGGCGATCCTTCCGCCTCAGCCTTCCAAGTAGCTGGAACTACAGGCG
>CAUYQG010033484.1:0-11290 GCA_963574415.1 Tarsius wallacei | reverse complement strand
GCAGCCTCGACCTGCTGGGCTCCGGCGATCCTTCCGCCTCAGCCTTCCAAGTAGCCGGAACTACAGGCGCATGCTACCATGCCCGACTAATTTTTTTTTAATTTATTGTAGAGATAAGGTCTTGCCAAGTTGCCCAGGCAGGTCTCGAACCCGTGGCTTGGACAATCCACTCGTCTCGGCCTCCCAAAGTGCTGGGATTACAGGCTGAGCCACCGAGCCTGGCTGATCTAAGTGTTTAAGAACGTCATTCTGGACCGAGCTCGGTGGCTCAGCCTGTAATCCCAGCACCTTGGGAGGCCGAAGCGAGTGGATTGCCTGAGCCCACGAGTTCGATACCCGCCCAGGCAACTTGGCAAGACCTCATCTCTACAATAAAATAAAATTAAAAATAGCCAGGCATGGTAGCGCGCACCTGTAGTTCTGGCTACTTAGAGGGCTGAGGCGGAAGGATTGCCAGAGCCCAGCAGGTTGACGCTGGGGTGTTCATGAGCATGCCTGCCACTGCACTCCAGCCTGGACAAAGGAGTGAGACTCCAACTCAAAAAAAAAAGAATGTCATTCTGTCTGCTATGTTGAGAGAGCCTGCGAACAAGGCAGGAGGCAGCACTGTCAGAATCTGTATATATGAAGACACATACGCTAAATGCATATGGCTTTTTTACACGTCAAAAATAAAAGCAAAACGAGAATGATTTCTCATGACCTACTTGTCCCTCGGATTGTCCTGGCTTTCTTGAGAACTTGGCCATGAATTCAAAGTTCTATTGATGCTGCATTTCTAGGTGTCTACAGGGGAGCTCAGGTGAACTGGTCTGCTTTATAACTTGACTCAAGGACACATTTGAAGCTTGATCAATTCTCATTCATGTGTTCGTTCAGTCATTCTTTTTTCGAGACAGGGTCTTGCTGTGGTGCCCAGGTCGGTCTTGAACTCATGGCCTCCAGTGATCCTCCTGCCTCAGCCTCTCAGGCCTGAGCCACCGCATCTGCCTCCATTTACTCATTTAGCAATATTTATTGGGCACCTACTGTGTGCCAGAAACAGTCAGGCATTGGGGATCCAGTGGGAGACAGGGCAGATTTTACCTCGGCTATCAGCTTGCGCCCAGCAGATATAAAGACTTGGTTTTCTGTTACCATTATTTTCACATCGCCCATCAACAATATCACTTTTTTTTTTTTTTTTTTTTTTTAGTTCATGCAGTGGCACAATCATGGCTCACTGCAGCCCTGAACTCAGCCTCCTGAATAGCTGGGACTACAGATGCATGCTACCACACTCAGCTAATTTTTTTATTTTTTATTTTTATAGAGATGAGGTCTTGCTATGTTGCCTAGGCTGGTCCTGAACTCCTGGGCTCAAGCAATCCTCCCACCTTGACCTCCCAAAGTGCTGGGATTGCAAGTATGAGCCACCGCACCCGGCCATGACACCACCTACTAATATAACTCCCCCCCTCCAGCTTTCCTGAAGACCATGCCCTCCTGTTCTGCTCTGGACAGGTTGCTTCCACCTTCACAGTCCCTTCAGGGCTGGCCTACACCTGTCCCTGCTTGCTGAGTTTTGGGCCTTGCTCACTTTTTTTTTTTTCCCTGAGTCAGAGTCTCACTCTGTCGCCCAGGCTGGAGTGCAGTGGCACGCTGCTCACAGCCACCGCAGCCTCGATGTGCTGGGCTCAGGTGATCCTTCTCCCTCAGTCTTCCAAGTAGCTGGAATTACAGGCATGTGCCACCATGCCCAGCTAATTTTTTTATTTTATTGCAGAGACGAGGTTTCACCATGTTGTCCAGGCTGGTCTTGAACCCGTGGGCTCAGGCAATCCTCTCACCTTGGTCTCCCAAAGTGGTGGGATTATAGGCGTGAGCCACCGCACCCGGCCCTCACTTATTTTGCTGGAGTACATTTCTGAGAAGTGGGAGCAAGAGAAGGAAAACATTTACCTGCTTGCAAATCTGAGTAAGTCATGTATCGTACTGTCACAGTTGACAGGTAATTTGAATGGGTACAAAACTCGGAGAAAACGTCTGTCGTCCAATTCTTGATTCTATTTTTTCCCTTGGGATGCTTTCTAAAAAATCTTTTCTTTTATTCTTGAAGTTCTGAAATGCCACGAAGACATTTCTGGGTTTTTGTGCTCAACCCTATCAGTCTAGAGATGAATGTCCCTCCGTTCTGGGAGGTTTTCGCATCCTCTCTCTGATAGTCATTTTATGTCTTGGTCTGCTTGTGCTGCTATATCAGTGTGCGAGATCTTGAGGAAGAACACACCTGGCCCGTCAGAGTGAAAATGGGAACAGGGCAACAGGAGACATTTTAAGAACTTTGTCGTTTATTCTGAGTGAGGCAGGAAGCTTTTTCGTGTGTTCAGCAGAACTGTGACATGATTTGAATGTTTTACGAGGTCATCCTGTCCGCCGTGTCAACAAGAGCCCGTGGCAAGACACGAGGCAGCCCTGTTAGGGTCTGAGAGGTATGCATCAGATATGCATGGCCCAGACTGAGTGATGTACAAAGAACAGACGTGTATTTCCTCACAGTTTTGGAGTTTGGAAGTCCAAGGTCGGGGCACCAGCATCTGCTGAAGAGCCTTCTGCATCCTCTGTAGGGAGGAACTCTGTGTCCTCACAGGGCGGAAGGGGAGGGCAAGAGAGAGGGGGGCCCTCCCATTCAACCCTGAGCCCTCGTCCAGGGGCTCTAATCCCACCCACGAGGACGCTGCCCCCATGACTTGAGGGGGCATCTCTTAAAGGCCCACGTCTAAACAGCATCACATGGACTAGCTTTCAACGCATGAATTCTAGGGGACACATGAAAGCCACAGCATCTCCTCTTGCACCTAGTTCCTTTTTCTGGAACTCTAGTCAGTCAAGTTTGGCCTTTGGATTGGGCTTCTGATTCTCATCATCCCCCTCCCCCTCCTTTTTATCTTTCGTTCTTTTTTTTGTTTCTTAAAGGTGGGCCTTTAAGAGTGTTTTACTTTCCGGGAGGTTTCCTTGATTTTCATCTTTTAATTCTTTTCTCTTTTCCTTTTTTTTGATGTGGGGGTCTCTCTGCCATCCAGGCTGGAGAGCAGTTGTGCGATCATGGCTCACCGCAGCCTTGAACTCCTAGGTTCAAGCAGTCTTCCCTCCTTAGCTTCTACTGAGAAGCTGGGATTACAGGCGCATGCCACCATGCCTGGCTAATTTTTCATTTTTTTGTAAAGATGAGGTCTCGTTATGTTGTCCAACCTGGTCTTGAACCCCCGGCCTCAAATGACACTCCTGCCTCAGTCTCCCAAAGTGCTGGAATTACAGGTGAATAGGGAGGGTGGGGCATGGGAGTCAGGCGGTTTTTTAGCCCAAAAACTGCTGAATACTCAGTGTGGTGTGGGCAGGTACACTCATAAGTCACCCGTCATGAAATGGGCAAATGCACTGAATCGCCAAAAAAATTCACTGAAGCTGGATGCAGCCTCTCACAACGTTGGCTGGTACTCTGATGCTGATGGGTTCCTAGAACACTTGCCTAGTTCCAGGTTTCTTTGGGTCCCCCTCATATGTTTTTGGCACGTTGGAAATTTTATGTGTTCATATGTCCTTAACAAAGAGTAACCAACGACGGTCTTTTAGTTGGTGAACTTCAACGTGACAGTGTATGTGAGGCCGTTTCCCTTGGGCCAGGCTTTCTGGAGACCCCCCTAGTCTTCTGCTGAGTAGTCTGTCTGGCTGTTAAAATTCTGGGAGAGGAGGGGAGGGGAAAGTGAGGAAAGCCGCCAAGAACCCTCAGGGAGGATGCAGGGGTTCGCTTCACTCCCTGGTTTTGGTCCTGTGACTCACCTCAGCTCCCTGTGCCTGGTATCCTCTGATCTACAAACCCTGAGGTTGGAAGAGACACCTGGTGAGCCATCATTCCCTGTGCAGACTCACGTCCGTCCCCATTTTCAGCCCACTGCTATACGCCTGCCTTGTCCATTGTACCTGCTGCCTGTGAATCCTGGAACTCGGGATCGTCGGGGCAAATCTGCTCACTTTTTATTGGCATCCCCCCTTAAAACATCCAGGTTGTAACCTATGCTCTATGGCAGCTAGCTCTATGTTCCACCTTCCAGTTGTTCAATATTTGCATAAACACATAAGTTCTTCCTTGCAGATGTCACTGGCCTCCCAAATTCCTTTTTTCTTTTTTGGAGTTGTAGTCTCATGCTGTCGCCAAGACTGGAGTGCAGTGGCACACTCATGGCTCACCGCAGCCTCGACCTCTTGGGCCCAGGTGATCCTTCCGCCTCAGCCTCCCGGGTAGCTGGGACTACAGGAATGCGCCACCACGCTGGGCTTTTTTTTTTTTTTTTTTTTTATTTTTCCCCTCCCTGTATAGACACGGTCTTGCTATGTTGCCCAGGCTGGTCTCCAACTTCTGCAAGCAATCCTCTTGGCCTGGCCTCCCAAAGTGCTGGGATTACACGCGTAAGCCACTGCGCCCTGCCTACTTTTAAAGTTCCTTTACTAAAAAAAATAAAGTTCCTTTACTGCCATTTCAGTGGGGGCTAGGAGAGAGAATTTAATCTACACACCCTAAAACCTTGACGGATTTACGGAAGTCTCCCATGGCACACAGAAGATATGCAGTTCCCAGGAACAGCCGCAAGGTGGCGCGGGGACCCTACCTTTAATTCCCGGTTTCTCCGTCTCCCCCGCCAGCCCCGCAAGAGTTGGCGTGTTAATGAATCCTGGTTAATCCAGCAGGAAAACCACAGAATCTAGGCTGTCTCCGCCGGGCTGAGCCTCGGAGGGCTTTCTAGTCCGCCTCCTTGAGAGACAAGGAAACGGGATCCGCAGGAGTCAGCCGGTGTATCCAACCCGGATGAAGTCGGTGGAATAGATGTGGGCTTGAACTTCGACTTCTCTTAAAGTGATCGTTGAAGGTGCCTTTAAATCGGCATACGAAAACGGACGTGTGGACGCGGGCGGGCGGGGAGAAGGAGGCCGAGGCATCGCCCCCGACTGCAGAAGGAGAGCGGGCCGAGGAGGTCCGCGGGCGACTCACCTCGCGTCCCTGGGCATCCACGCGCTGAGGTCGGTGAGGATGCGGAGGACGGGCAGGCCCCGCCCAGCGCCGCTCTCGACTCACAGGGGGGGCGGCCGTGCAACCACCGGCGAGAAGGCGCGCGGGCCCTGGCCACGGACATGAGGCCCAGGGGCTCCGGGAAGGGGCTCTCGGCATCTGGGATCGGGCAGGCCCTGGAAGGACGGCGTAGGACCGACCGCCTTTCTCACGCTGTACTCTGCGAGGACTCCCCTGGGGCTCTTGTGCAAAGGGAGACCAGCTGTGCTGAGCTTCTGGATTTCGAACAAGCTCCCAGGTGATCCCAGTGCGGGGCATCTGAAGCACACACGTTGAGTGGCAAGGGTGTGGGCCCTGGGCCATACCCATGGCTGCACATGGGAATCACACAGGAAGTTAGCAGCAAAGAGCGTTAGGCCAGATGTTGTGACTCATACCTGTAATCCCAGCTCTTTGGGAGGCCGAGGCAGGAGGATCACTTGAGGCCGGGAGTTTGAGACCAGCCAGGGCAACACAGTGAGAGCCCGTTTCCACGAAAAATAAATAAAAATTTAAACAGGCCTGGTGGCGTGTGAGGAGGCTGAGGTGGGAGGATTGAGACCAGGAGATTGAGGCTAGGATCGCACCACGGCACTCTAGCCTGGGTGATAGAGTGAGACTTTGTCTCAAAACGAAACAAAAAGCCACTATGGCCCCAGAAATTATGTTTTCATTGGGCTGGGGTGCAACCTTGGCGTTGGTATTTTTAAAAGCCCTTCCTACCTGACTGGTGTGCAGGATGGTGCCACACTGGCACAGTGGAATATTTGTCACTCCTTCTGTCCACCCAGTGTCTAAATCCCCCATCTAGGCCAGATGACACCCCCACTACTGAAGCTGAAGACAAATGATACTCCCCCCCTTCCGTGGCAGCTGGGGGTGGCATACATTTTGGGCTTCAACAACCAACACAACCATCCCACACTCTGAATCAGAAGTCACTGAAACAAGGATGTAGAGACCACACAGTATCCACCTTTGTGAGTGGCAGCCAGGGACAATTGTGGAGGCATGAGGTCTATGTCCTCTAGCCCTGAATACAGGGCCTTATCAGACCAATTACCCCTCCCCCGATTTTAATTATTTCAGGCAGAGTCTCACTATGTTGCACAGGCTGGTCTTGAACTCTCATGCTCAAGCCATCCACCAGCTTCAGTTTCTTGGGCAGTTGGGGTTACAGGTGCACACCACCACACCTGGCTCAGACCATTTCTTTTTAAGCCTGGTTTTGATCCCGGGTCTTGGTGCACAGCCTTTAAGACTGGTTCCGTGATCCTGGATACTGGGAGCTACCCAACATCCTTTTTTATAACACAATGTATTTATTTATTAATTTGAATCAGAGTCTCACTCTGTTGCCCAGGCTGGAGCGCAGTGGCACGTTCATGACCACCCCAGCGTCGAACTGCTGGGATCAAACAATCCCTCCACCTCAGCCTTCCAAGTAGCCAGAACTACAGCCAGTGCTAACATGTCCGGCTAATTTTTTGATTTTATTGTAGAGACGAGGTCTCACTAAGTTGCCCAGGTTGGTCTCGAAGACCTAAGCTCAGGCAATCCTCTCCCCTTGGCCTCCCAAAGTACGGGGATTACAGACTTGCGCCACCACACCCGGCCTATAATACAACTTTTAAAACTCACATCAAACAAATGTGTTATAAGGCAAAGGCCCTCTGAACCAATATCCATGCCAGAAGGTAAGATTTTGCCATCCTACAAACCCTCTGGATGCCCCTATCAGTCATAAATTCGCCATCTCTAATAACATCCCTATCCTGACTCCTAGGGCAGTCATTTCCTTCGTTTTCTATTACCCTTAACTCCCCAAAACACACTATGGTTCTGTTTTATCTGCTTTTCTCTCTCTGCCCATTGAAATGTAATTGTTGAAGAGACTGGGTCAATTGTCTTGTGACGTTTCCAAGTCTGAATTTTGTTGATTGATGTAGTTTAATATGTTCCCCTGTCCTCACATCCCCTATAAAGTGGCAGCAGTAGATCTAGACCAGATTTGGTCTTTTTGGCATGGCCTCACCATAAACATTGTGTCCTTGGTCAGAAGGTCCATAAATGTCTGTTTCACTGGATCTTCTTGTAGCCAGCGATCATGGCCTAGCTCCATTAATTCAATGGAGGTCACAAAATAATGACTATCATTTTTTTTTCCTTTTGGAGTCAGGGTCTCACTCTGTCGGCCAGGCTGGAGTGCAGTGGCTGAATCACAGCTCATGATCACTCCTCAACCTTCTGGGCTCAAGCTATCCTTCCACCTCAGCCTCCCAAATAGCTGGGACTACAGGAGCATGCCACCACACCCAGCTAACTTTTTGTAGAGACAAGGTCTCACTGTGTTGCCCAGGCTAGTCTCAAACTTCTGGGTTCAGCAATCCTCCCACCTTGGCCTCCCAAAGAGCTGGGATTACAGGCATGAGCCACCGTGCCCAGCCTCTTCTTTATTCTCTTGGAATATGTCTCTACAGAGAAACTTCATCTCAGCTACTATTTAGTTACCCAGTGATATAGTTCATATAGGGACAGCAGGATTAATTCTTGATTCTTTACCAGCAAGGAAGACTTGTGGGGAGAAGGGAGAAAGAGGTTCCCCCGGCATTCTCCAGTAGTGACCAGCTAGAGATGTGTGTATATGTTCGATATCGTCATGTACTCACAGATTTAAATATATTTGATGGGTTCAAACTGTCCCATCTTGGCCAGAGTTCGCATCTTCCAAGTTGACTCCCAAGCCATATGGATATGTTTTAGATTTTGAATTTCTTTGTAGTCCGAAGTGACAGGTTTTTGTTTTTTTGAGTTGGAGTCTAAGTGCCACGCTCACCGCTCACCACAGCCTCAACCTCCTGGCTGGGACTACAGGCACGTACCACCACATCTAGCTAATTTTTAAATTTTTTGTAGTGACGCGGTCTCACTATGTTGCCCAGACTGGTCTTGAACTCCTAGACTCAAGTGATCCTTCTGCCTCAGCCTCCCAAAATGCTGGGATTACAGGTGTGAGCCATCAACCCAGCCTGAAGTGACAAGTTATTTCAAGTCCATTGTATACATTTCCTGCCACAAACATGGAACCTGCATTTCAAGAAGCCCCAGTTTCCTTTCGTGGGAGAAGGGAATCTCTTGGGATTCAGGCCATGGCAGACTTTGCAGAGTCTACTGTGGAGACCTTGCTCACTTGCTGTTGGTGGGCACAAGCCCCAGCCATGGCCCAGGCCGGCCTGCCAAGCCTCTGAGCACTGCTATCTGGAGCTCCTGGTCCCACCCGGGACGTTGCTCCCTCTGCTTTCTTCCAGAGATGCTGGTATTACGCAGTTCATTTCTGTTGGAGGTCTGGCCCTACCTGCTTGTGTTTGGGGGTCTGTGGGAACACCTTGCCAATTAGGTTTGCTGTACATATTGTTCGTGGGTCTGGTCATCCTAGTTGCTGGGTTTTGTTGGAGGAATTTGTGGAGAACGAAAACTTATACCTAAAATCCAACTTTAGCCTTTTACCAAATGTCCTCCACTGTTTCAATCAGCCAAAGTTGGTCTTTACTGTTAGCAGGTAAGAATCAAAACAGATACTGATGGATATTAACGGAGCGATGGGGTGGCAGAAGCGGAAATGTGTTGCCTGAAGGATTCTGAGACCCAGGGATTTCACGGGTGGGTTTGTGCAACACTCGGGGATGAAAGCTGAGGCTGTCACAGTGAGTTGAGCCTGGCAAAGGGCCCCCAGCTGTTGAGTCTAACTAGTTCCCCTGGAAGTCTGGACAGTGACAAACTGACTGAACCATGCCAGATCCTTGCTGAAAGCAGTGGGGCCACGGTAGAGTCCTGAGGAAACGAACACAGCGGCCCCAGAGGGAGTCCCGAACACCAAAACCAGAGCAGTGGGAACGTGAAGAGGAAGCCCTAAGGCCACGCATGGAACGAGGGAGCTGGTGGAGGAGTCGTCAGCAGTTGAGGTCTCAAATCTGCATGATCAGAAAATAAAAGACACAAACTTTTGGGGTTTTTTTTTTTTAAGTCAGAGTCTCACTCTGTTGCCCAGACTGGAGTGCAGTAGCATACTAACAGTCACCACAGCCTTGACCTGCTGGGCTCAGGTGATCCTTCTACCTCAGCCTTCCAAGTAGTTGGAACTACAGATGCACACCACCACGTCCAGCTAATGGTTCGATTTTGTGTAGAGAAGAGGTCTTACTAGGTTGTCCAGGCTGGTCTTGATCTTCTGGGCTCAGGCAATCCTCCCACCTCAGACTCCCAAAGTGCTGGGATTACAGGGTGAGCCACCATGCCCAATCTAGACATATAAATTAATGTGATCCTGAGTTTGAAATGAAAAGTGATCCCTGTCTTAGGAATGTGTTCCTTAAACAATTCCCATCAAATATTTAATGGCCTGTTAGGAAAGACAGAGCTTAGTCTGTGGTAAGAGACGAGTAAAAGTCCATGCTCATGTTCTCAGGACTGCAGGAATGTGAAGGACCCGGCAGAGAAAGGCGCACAATGGTGGCCCCGCATCTGTGTAGTAACTCGAGATTTCTCTCACTCACCCTAGGAAGGTCACCTGGAGGAAGTGCCGCTCAGTCAGGGTCTTCACCGCACGGGTGGCACCCCAGCCTCGGTCCTCAGGATCTCCTGGTTTCCGTCACTCATGAGCCTTACAGCGTGAACTTGCAGAGGCTTTGCTGGAATACTTCAGGCGCATTAGAAGATGCGCGGGTGGAATGGGCCTCTGAGTCCTCCCGTTGTTTTTTTTAAGTGGAGTCTGTTGCCCAGGCTGGAATGCAGTGGCATGCCACAGTCACCGCAGCCTCGACCTGCTGGGCTCAGGCGATCCTTCCGCCTCAGCCTTCCAAGTAGCTGGAACTACAGGCATGCGCCACCAAACTTAGATAATTTGATTTATTGTAGAGGTGAGGTCTCGCCAATTCACCCAGGCTGATCTCGAACCCGTGGGTTTAAGCAATCCTCTCACCTCGGCCTTCCAAAGTGCTGGGATTATAAGCGCGAGCCTCCACACCCAGCCAGCCCTCCCATTTTCAAAGCAACATCAACTGCCACCTGTGCATCTGGGGTGCACAGCAGATGGTTCTTTTCCATTTAACACTAAAAACCTGTCCTTCAAGCACTCACGAGAGCACCTAATCTTGAATTCACTACTCTCAAGCTCATCAAAAGACCAACAGAGCCCAGTTCAGAATCTAACAAAAATGCCAATCACCTTTTCTTTGAGAAGCAGTGAATTACGTCTACAAGTCAGATCACCATCCAGCTATGAATGTATCCATGACCTCAGCTCCTTCCAGAAACATCATGGGTGATTTACAATGTACTCTTGCCTCTCACGGGTATCCAGTAAATGGTAGCAGCAAACTTGCAAGCAAATGTATGCATCGGATAAACCCAAAATGCAGAGTTTTCACTCTCTAGCTCAAGAACTCTTCATGGTAAAACTCCTGAGCTCTGAGCTGGAGATTTTCTTTCCTTGGCAACCGCTATGGTCTTTGACTAGATGCAGCAGGAACACATGGCCTTTCTCGGTGCTGGAAGTCTCAGCCCTGAATTCGGGTGCCAGGAGAGCATCCCTCATTCACCCCCTCACCTCCCACATAGCTCCGGATCTTATTTCAGTTCGCAACATACCTTATCACTGATCTCAGATCTACCCAGGGAGCTGGCATACACGGTTTCCAACTGCCTCCTTTCCTCTTGCCCCTATTGAGTTATTTTACCACTATTACTCGCTGTCGTAGCCATCATTAAAAAACAAAAGTCCCCACGAAGTATTGCCTCAGAAAGCCAATTAGGAGAGTTGTGAAAAGCCACTGCTTTACTTTCAGCCAAAGGATGGTTTAGGCTAGGATGAAACGGTAAAATTAGCAGGGTGGCGAGGGGTAATAGGGATTGAAAACAAAGAGTAGTGAACGAAGCTAAGTACTAAGTAACGAAGCTAAGTGTTTTTTTTTTTTTGGTTTTTTTTTTTTGAGTTGGAGTCTCACTGTCATCCAGACTGGAGTGCAGTGGCTGCTCCCAGCCACTGCAGCCTCAACCCACTGGGCTCCCGCGATCCTTCCGCCTCAGCCTTCCGAGTAGCCAGAATTACAGGCACGCGCTACCATGCCCGGCTGATTTTTTGATTTATGGTAGAGATGAGGTCTCGCCAAGTTGCCCAGGCGGGTCTCAAACCCGCGGGCTCAGACAATC
>CAUYQG010033481.1:0-18612 GCA_963574415.1 Tarsius wallacei | reverse complement strand
AAATTTTTTGTTTCGTTCCCCTTTTTTAAATTGGTGTTTAGCCCTACCCCCTCATATTACCACAAAACTTTATTCCCCTCCCCCCCCCCCCCCCCCCCCCCCCCCCCCCCAGTTTCCCACCACTGTCAGTCATTTTCCTGTGGTAATACGTTGGATGATCAGGGTCTACTATATGAGTGAGAACATGTGATACTTAGTTTTTATTTCTGAACTCTTTCATTTAATATTTTCGACAGTGGTTGATAACTGAAACCTTGGAAAGTGCCAACTTGGATAAAGTAAGGGAAAAAATAGAGAAGTTAAAATTTAGCATGAATTATCATTTATCTTATCATTATTAAAAATCTTGAGAAGATGTCATAAAGTTTAAGAATTGCACTCCGAAAAAATAGATTTTCACTCCTATTTACTAAAAAGTACTAAGTCAGTCGGGCTCGGTGGCTCAGCCTATAATCCCGCGCCTTGGGAGGCTGAGGTGAGTGAATTGCCTGAGCCCGCGGGTTGGAGACCCGCCTGGGCAACTTGGTGAGACCTCATCTCTACAATAAATCAAAAAATTAACCGGGCGTGGTAGCGCGCCTGTAGTTCCAGCTACTTGGAAGGCTGAGGTGGAAGGATCGCGGGAACCCAGCAGGTCGCGGCTGTGATGGCTGGGAGTGGCCACTGCACTCCAGTCTGGGCAACAGAGTGAGACTCCAACTCAAAAACAAACAAACAAACAAACAAACAAAGAAATTACTAAGGCATTAGGAGTTACACAAGAATTACTGTAGATTAAAATCAAATGGTAATATGCTCCCTTTTTAATGAAATTCTATAATACCATGAAAATGTGTTTATAGCACAGAAACATGTTTTTTAGAGAATGACATTGAAAAAATAATGAAAATATTTGGCTAATATAATGTTATTTGAGTGATCATGTTAGACTTTAGGATTTCCTTTAATTTCAGGTTTCATATTTGGTGCTCAAGTACCTGAGATCTAGGCAAGAAAGGACCAAATAGAATCTCCTGCTTCAGAACATGACTCAAACTCATAAAAAAGAGAAGGTACAGTTCTACAATCTTAAATCAGAAAGAATAAGACAGAGAACAGGTTACCAAAAAGGTAAGTGAAAAGCAATTTATCAGTATATAAGTATCTAAGAATAGATTTGCTCTCCCTTGCCTAGATATCAACCAAATTAGTTCTATCTATCTATCTATCTATCTATCTATCTATCTATCTATCTATCTATCTGTCATCTATTTATCTATATCTATCTCCTATATATCCTGCCTGCCCAAAATAATCCTTTTTACATTAGATATTAATAATTCCATGTTTGCAACACAAAAACAGCAGAGAAAGGAGAGTATTTTAGAAAAGTTTTCTTAATTTTTTAAATTCATATATGGTTGAAACATAATTAACACTAAGGGAGCATTTATTTTTATGGTTTTGAAAGTGAATTAATTAGGTGAGAACATTAGTCATAATAATAAACCTAGAACCACCTATTGAGTATTTGGTATGTGCTTGACTCATAATTATATATTTTATATGTATTTTTATCTAATTTCACAAAAAAAACGTATTTGCAAATGTTATTCTAATTTTGATGATTATAAACCAAAGCTACAAGATGTATAATGATTAATTATAATAAACTAAAAGGTAGTGCAATTAAGATTCAAATAAACGTTTTTTATGCACATTATTTTTAGTGACACTTTTAAGTTTATAAAAAATTGGGCAGAAAGCTCAGAGTTCCCATAAGTCTGCTTATACCACCCTGCCTCATGTTTCTCTATTAACTCTTTGCATTAATGTGATAGTTTTGTTATAATTGATGAACTAATATTTATACATTACGAACTGAAATTCATAATTTACATTGCTTTGCTCTTTATGATGTACATTATAGATATATTTTTTTAAATGTACAATGTATAAGTACAATGTACAATGATATAAATCCACGGTTGCAACATCATACGGACAGTTTCACTGCCCTCAAAGTCCTCTGGGCTCTGCCTATGAATCTTCCCCTTTCACAGAATCCCTGGCAACTAAATACTTTTTTTCACTATTTTGCAGTTTTGCCCTTTTTGGAGGTCACGTAGTTGGAATCATACAGTATGCAGCATTTTCAGACTTGCTGCTTTGACTTGACGGTATGTTTAAGGATCCCCCATGTTCTTTCATGGTTTCACATCTAATTATTTTCTTTTTTATCACTGAGTAATATTCCATTGTATGGATATATCAGTTTATTCATTATCCTATTGAAGAATATCTTTTTACAATTTTTTTTTCAATTTTGTGTAATTACAAATAAAGTTGCTATAAATATTTGGTGGGCAGGTTTTTGTGTGGACATAAGTTTTTAATTAATTTAGTAAATAACAATGAAAACAATTACTGGACCAAATGATAAAAGCATGTATAGTTTTGTAAGAAACTGCCAAACTGTCTTTCAAAAATGTTATGCTGGTTTTTGATCCCACCAGTAACAAACAAGAGTTCCTATTGCTCTACATCCTCAACAGAATTTGATATTGTCAGTGTTTTGATTTTGGTCATTCTAATGGTCGTTAGTGATATGTAGATGTGATACAGAAATCCACTAATGTCTGTCCATATTGTCATAGCTCCTAGAGAAGGGCATGGCAAGGGCTTAAGCACTCCTGTACATTCCTGAACAATATTCCTGAGAGATAATAAAAAGTGCACTTTCCCTTATCTCCTATGCACTCCCAGTAAATAGCTTCAGGGGATCCTTGACTTCCCTGTAGCCTATGCCCAACCAACTGAAAGATACAAATCCCCATTTACTCCCTTTTTCTGAGTGGCTATAAATTTGAATAATATAGTTTCAATGTAATAATAAGCTTTGTGATTTGTATAACTTTTGTAACAATGTAATTATAAGTTTTGTGTTCTGTATAACTTTTATGTAATGCTTGATGTCTTAGGCCTTGTAAACTCCCTTTACTCTATGGCAAGCTAGATTAATGCTTCTGATGGACCCTACTGATAAAAGCTATGAGATACCTCTGATACCTGACACAAGGAAGTATGGGCCAAAAAAAAAATGTCAATATTGATATATGTGGCTGAAACTCAAGTTTTCTACAATACTCTGCTGGTCACATAAAACCCTGGACTTATAAAAAGTGAACTGTAAAAGCCTGGAAGGTGAGCAGAACAGTTTTAGAAAAACTTCGAGTCTGGCTCTGCTCCCTGGACTCAAATTTCTTTCTACCAATTCCCAGCTCCTTTGACTTATTGGTATCAAGGGGAGCAGCCAAGTGTTACTCGGACCATAACAATTGGTGACCGTGGCAGGAACTTTGTCACCGATATCTTCTGATAGAGATGCCCTAGCAGCTGCCAGGGCCACTTTGTACTCTGGGGACTCTCTGAAGAGGAGTCTCTCTGACCAGGACCAGACTTTGGTAAACTTGTATGAAAGAGACCTTGCCGGGTACCAAATCTTACAAAGCAGATGTGATTATTCGGTAAGTCAATGCTGGACATACACGGGGGATGGGGGAAGCTTTCTTACTTGGGCTCTCCAGGGCCACTTTGGAGGTGCCAGAGAAATGCTGAATGAACTGTTAGTGCATTTGTTGAGATATTCTTTTGTTTGTATATGAATTTGCTAAGAAAGTCAGCTAGTTTGCTATGCTTTGCTTGATGGGACATGTCGCATTTTTAAAACTTGATTGGTGTATGTTTCTTTTATGTTGTTTTTTGCTTTTCTAAGTGTTGCTGTCTCCCTTTATTGTATAGTATTTATGTAGGTGGCAAAACCTCCAGGAGAATAGGGAACTCCAGCCTTATGAATCCAGACTCTGGTTTGGGTCGAAAATAAGAGGCACTCTTCCCTTCATTCTATGCAAATAGAGTCCCTTAGGTGAGTGAGGGACTCGTGAAGGTGTCAGGGACAAATTCCCATGACATGTTAGAGCCTCATAGGGACCTCTCCATTCTAGTCATAAAGGGCTCTTCTGGCTCTGGTAGGCCTCAGTCTTGATCAGACACTCAGCAGACCTGAATCCACTTCAGATCCCAAAAACAGTGAACGGAGGGTTGGAAAAGGTCCTAGAGGCAGATCACCTGGAAGCTAAAAGGGGCTTTCAATATTCCTGAAAGCTGCCCCATTGGGGGGCATGTCTAAGGACTGGTCGCACAGTGACCCGGGGCCCCTCGAGTGCTCTCAGCACCCTGAGGGAAAACTAAGACACATGAGCAGGGAGATGACTGGCAATGTCTTGGCCTACAGGATCTCCCTCCGCAAGAAGCACATTTTGACTCCAGAACACCTAGTGCTGTTCGGAGGTAGGGATCACTTGCCAGTTCTACCTCACGTCTACGCTGTTATCTAACATAAGCCTACTCTGTCTTTTTGCCTGTGTCTTCGACATTGTTAAAATCCTGGTCTTTTGTTGACAAAGATGTGCAAAAGGTGCCTGTATGTGAAATGCTACCAGTTATCTTGAATTCTTTCCTGGAATCATCCCCTCTCCTTTCCTTATTCCTCATCTCCTTCTTGGATTTCAAGAGATTCCATTTTAATCCACCTGTAAAGGAACATAGAAATCTCTCTTATATGCTTCTTAACCTTTTGTTAACTCAGCACAAGTTGATGCTAACTTAGGAGGAAATAATTTTGTAATCTTTCTCTGGCAACTAAGGGACTGAATAGACAGTTCAAATGCTAGCAGCCAGGTTAGTTAGAAGTGAGTATTTCTAAAGGTTTAGGTCTTGCCCAAGACTGTGATCAACTGCTTGTCCTTGGAAAACTGTTGGGAGTCTCTTAGAGGCATGTAATATATGCTAGATATGTATATATGTAGTGCTAGATAACACCACTGCTTGCTCTTTTGGCTATGCCTGACTAGCACATACATCTCTTACAAGATGAGTAAGGCTTTAAATGCTGAATACTTTGCAGAACATAATGAGGCATGGGAACTGGTCATTCCCACCTGATTAAATCACCTTGCTAAGCCTGGTATTTCTCCTGTGGGACAGGTGAATTACTAGGTATACTCTGTGGCACATAGAGTGAGACCTGATAACTCACACCTAATTGTCTATACTTCACTACTAAGACGTAGTTTCGTAATGTATAAAGGATTTTTTTAAAAATTGCCTGTTCATTATTAGAAACAAGTAGGAACAGATCATTTCACATCTACGTGGTCTAACTCTCAAAGAGTTTTGTATTAGACCATTTCAAAGGCATCACTGGAAAGTCCAAGAGCAGAGGAAAGCTTCAGGGAGGGCTGAAGACACTCAGCTTGGAAGAAGTCATCAGGGTCCCAAGGACACCTGGCATCTCTGTTTATGGCTTTATTTTAGAATTCTCCTTTAAGGAATGCATCACAAGTGTTGAAAGGCAAAATTCTGAGTATCATTTTGTTTCAGAATTTTCCTGTGAGGAACGCAGCACACAAGTGTACAAAGGCAAAATTCTGGAGTTTCAAGAAACATGAACAAGAAAATGTGGAATAATCAGACACCCCACTGGGACAGATTTTAAAGAATTGAAACAAATTAGAATTACCTGGTCTAAAATGAAAATAGTACATTATTTAAAAATTTGGACTCAGTGCAATTTAGCAGATAATGAGGTTTGGAAAGAAATGGAACATTGCTTAAGTATCATTTGGCAATTAAATTCATTTTACTGACATGAAGGGAAATGGTGGAAAGTTATATATGTAGAGACATTTAAAAAAATTTATTTCACTACTTTGCAAAAAGGATTATATCCTATAGGATATTAAATATCCAACTTCAGAAGCTTGACTCAGGACTACAAACACCATACTCCCAATTGCAGAAGACTTCTGAAATCCTTAGCAACTGAGACATTCAGTTGAAAAAAAGAAGACTCCAGGATGAGCACCAGTGAGACAAAAGGCAAGCAGACTTATTGGCAGTTGTCACTAATGGCAAAGCTCCAATCACCCAACAGAGACCTGGTAGGAAGAGACCTGCTAAGGAAAATGATATTTGCTGCTATGGATGTGGTTAGTCTGGACACTTGAAGAGCAATTGTCCTCAATGGCCTAATCCTCCATGATCTTGTCCAACATGCAGACTAGAAGGCCACTGGAAGAGCCAATGCAGCTTCTAATAAAGGGTAGGGGGGACACCTATCTCGGCAATTATGGCCACTGACTTAAGGGGCCCGAGGACCATGGCCCAGTTCAGCACTCTGTTGTCATCACCCCAGAGAATCCCTGGGTCTGTATGGATGTGACTGGGGTCCAAATTAATTTGTTGATTAATACTAAGGCTAAGTATTCAGCCCTTATGCTCATACAGAACCTCTTTCTTCTGACACCTGTTTCCTAGTGGGAGTTGAGGGTGTTCCAAGAATTAGACATTTCACTTAACCTCTAATCAGAAGTTACTAAAAGTTTCATTCAAATTATGAATGTAAAAGGTTATCTATGAAAAAGATAAAAACAAATAAGCCAAAAAGCAAAGGAAAGACGTAAAAGCGTTATTAGTGTAAAAGTATGTTTCTGGTAAGAAAAAAAGTATATAAGGAACAAGAATAAATTTGTCTAGGGAAGGATGTTGTATGGTAAATTTTTGTCCTATAATGGAGTGAATAGCTATCTGAAAGTAGGAAAGTATAGGAAGGTTCAAGCTCGTCGAAAAATGGTATGAGCAAGTCAAAGATGATATGCGGAAGGTTTGGGGAAAGAAATGTGTGAAAGAAATTCTATGAACAATGTAGCCTGCAAAAAAAAAAAGTTAAGTTTATGAATTTACCATTAATATTAATAACTGATGTTAGACCAGAATTCCATTATATCAAAGTAATAGTATTTTTTTAAAAACACTTATCCATCAATCTTGAGTAAGTAACTACAATATTAAAAATTGGTAAACTAGTATGCTTTCATTTTGTGTGTCTATTGGTCTAATGATTAAATATCATTTCTACTAATTGCCTTAAAATATAAAACTTTGTTTCTGTAATAGTTTTTGTACTTACGTTGTCAACAAAATTATGTCTCTAAATTCAAACTGTTAAAGGTTTATGTCAGATTAGTCACATATATAGTGACGTTAGCTAAAATCTAAAAGATGTCATTCAGTGAAAAATGATAACAAATTAAAAATCTTCCAGAACGCTTACTAAAATGTGTGTGCTCATTAGGATTGCTAATGCAATATGACTGCTAACAAAACAAGGGTTAAATGCATAAACTGAGTTAATAAAAACCAAAAATTTTATAATTTATTTGTTTAAAGTATTACTGATTATTCTTGTTATATTTTTCAGAGTCAAAAGAAAGACCTTTCTCATGGAACAATTTACAGTTTTGTTTTGTTTTTTTCCACAAATAAGTATGGTTGTTTGCAGAAGTTCAATACAGATTTGTTTTCTTTTGTAACGCTGGTTATTTTACCAGGTCTCTAACTGAAATAATATTTCAAAACACACTGCTTTTGAGAATTAAGATTAAAATTTAAGTTAATCTGAGATTTCTTATAGAAAAAAGTTCCAACAAAACTAATTTTAAAAGTACCTATAAGGCAAGCAATCTCATTACACTTTATGTACAAATAAGATGTATTAATTCTAAATAAGTAAAAAAATACTACTATAAGTTGTCTTTAACAGAAATAAAAACTGAAAAATTATATTTCAAAAGAAACTGGTATATTCGTTTTAAATTCTCCTGTTCGCTGTTTTTATTTAAGTTCTATCTTTTTCTATAAATTAAATTACATCATGAAGTCTTTCCTGGGTGCAAGTCTCCAAACACTTTCGGATTTCTCTTCAGATTTTATGTAAGATTCTCTTGAGTGCCTGATTTAAGTTACAGTCCAGAAAAACTGTCACCTTGTCACTATAGTCCGGAAATACAAGAAAAACTCCAAAAGCTGGCACTTATAATAAAGTCACAGAAATTAAAGTTTATCATTTAAGTTATGCTGTTAACTGTAGGCCTTGTAATTTTTGTGTTAAAGGTGATCAGCTACCACCTAAAATTGCCAAAATGTATGCCTAACCTCACTGAATTTTTCTACTTTCTGAGGAAGGAGGGATTTTCTTCAGTTATTCCTTTTATTAAGCCTATTGTAATGATTATTATCCTACTAAATTTTGGTGCATGTTTCTTAAACTGTCTGGTTAAATTTGTTTCTTCCAGAATCCAGCAATGTCATGCCCACACAATGATCATGCAAGGATTCCAGTCAGTGCCTGCAAATGATGCCATTGCTGAAACTGATCTGGATGTCTTAAATCAGACAGGGAGAGATTTTTTTTAATCTCTGGCTAGTCAGGACTATGCCTGCTGCCAGCTTTGAAGAAGCTACAGCACCACATATGATTGTGGGATTGAAAATCTCTAAGGGAGGAATAATTGAGACAGGGTAGCTAGCACAACAGGTTAGACATAGTTAAATTTTCCATAGGTAGGTTTTAGGAGGCATTCAGACATTTAAAAAATTATATTTTACTTCAGGCCAAGCAGCAGCCTCCCCCACCCCTCAGCAAATCCAAAGAAAACTCCATCATATGTAAGACTTGAACAGTCCAACTTTTCAATTCATGATTTAGCATAATAACCACTAGGAATCTTTTGGAGACACAAGTAAACTGAACACAGGTATTTGGTACTGCATTGCTCAGGGTCCAAGTCAGTCCCCAAAGTGAGATTAATTTAAGTCCCTTTGAAATTCTTTATGGTAGGCCTTTTTCCTATACCTCTGAAGGAAATGGGACCACAGACATAGGTGTTCATAAGGAAATATGTTGCCCACTTAGGACAAAATTTAATCATGGTTCATAATCGTGCTTCCCTTAGGCACTTCCTGGACCACAGAGAACCCAGACATCCTTTCTACCCAGGGGAGCAAGTGTTGCTAAAAGATTGGAGAGAGAAAGGACTAGACCGATAGCTGCAAAAAGAGAGGAAGAGACCATATGATGTCCTACTCATCACTCATCTAGTGCATTAAAAGCCTGTGGACATCAAGCCTTGGATAGACCATTCTTGAGTGAAAAAGTCTATGCCTGAACAGAGAGGCTCTGTTCCCAGACCAGAGCAACAGCCTCAGCAGACAATAGAGCTGGTATGGGACTTAAAGCTACTATTTAAGCAAACAAAATGATTCTTACTCTTCTTATTCTGCTACCCTATGCTATAACTACCAATGGAAATGTGTATTTAGAGTGGGCCTATCCCTATGCTAGTTTATTCAACTACTCAAACTGTTGGATTTGTGGGCAACTTCTAGTCTCAGGAGCCTATGGGTTTCCTTGACAGGTTTTACCCCTCCAGGTGACTGACTGACTGGAAGCAGTTAGATCTGTACATTCAAGTGTTCAAAGTGGGAAGTTGAACAGCTAATAGTGATGACCTAATAGGAATTAGTTTGCAACAATGACCCACTAAGGAAACTGTAAATGAGCCAGGCTATGATTTCACCTTTTTGTACCAATCTATCATAAGAGATAATATACTAATCTTTAAGCAACATAATCAGCGTGGGCCTGGAGCCCCAAGACTCAATTATCGAACCATGGAAGGGTTCAGTCAGATATGGGATGGGATTATATGGCTCACACCTGAATATGGTAGATTAAACAAACCAGTCCCTGTACCGGAAACAAAAAAACCACTCAAGGCAACATCTTTTGACTCCAACTGGACACAAGGGCTGGCTCCCTTTAGAACAATGCCAAAACCTTATTGTCCTTAAGGACAGTAATTTGTTTGCCATCAATTAAACTCAGAGGCTAGGGGTATACTGATGGGCTCCCAATGGGACTTGGTGGATCTGTGGTACCAATTTATGGCATTGGCTCTTCCCTGGATGGATTGGTAGGTGCACTTAGGAATTTCCGTCGGCCCAAAGACACAAATATAGCACTCTGCAAAAAATGAACATAGCCGCCGGGCTTGGTGGCTCAGCCTGTAATCCTGTGCTTTGGGAGGCCAAGGTAAGTGAATTGCCTGAGTCCGCAGGTTCGAGACCCGCCTGGGCAACTTGGCGAGACCGCATCTCTACAATAAATCAAAACAATTAGCCGGGTGTGGTAGCTCATGCCTGTAGTTCCAACTACTTGGAAGACTGAGGCAGAAGGATCACTGGAGTCCAGCAGGTTCGAGGCTGTGGTGGCTGGGAGCAGCCTCTGCACTCCAGTCTGAGTGACAGAGTGAGACTCCAACTCAAAAAAAAAAAAAAAAGAACATAGCCAACTTGCCCTATCTGCACACTCAGTGGACTAGATCTGGTTTTAAATGGTGTGATTATGTCCTTAATTTATTTCACCCTAAATAGGGCTGGAACTTGTGTCCTTCCACATTAAAACCTTAGCTAAGTTCAGTGCAACAAAACCAAATGGCTTTAGATATTCTTACCCCATCTCAAGGAGTCACACATGCCACTATCCAAACTGATTGTTATACTTTCATCCCAGATGAATCAGGGAATGTCATGGCAATGCTAAGCCAAATGAAACCAGCATTAATGCTATAGGAGGTGCAGATGCTTATGCTAAGAAGGTGCCTGGAAAGGTGATTGGTTTCCCAACATGTTTTCTTGGCGCCCATCAGGGTTACAGGGCCTCCTTTCAGGCATAGGGAAGTTCTTCTTAACTATGTTTATAATAGCAATGTTAATATATTTAGTCATCACACTTTATATCCAATGTGTTGTTAGAATTCCTGTGCTCATTACTAAGCTTATAAAGCATGAAAACCAGCGGAGGAAAGAACCACAGGCACATTTATATTAAGGCAGTACGAGATAGCTACTCCCATGATAGATACTATGACTTCAACTGAGAGTGGGGAAATGATACAGAGACCCACTAATGTCTGTCCATATTGTCACAGCCCCTAAAGAAGGGCATAGCAAGGGCTCAAGCACTCCTGTACATTCTTGAACATTATTCCTGAGATCTAATAAAAAGTGCACTTCCCCTTATCTCCTATGCACTCCCAATAGGTAGCTTCAGGTGATCCTTGACTTCCCTGTAGTCTAAGCCAAATCAACTGAAAGATGCAAATCTCCATTTACTCCCTTTTTATTTACCACACCCGGCTAATTTTTTATTTATTGTACAGACAAGGTCTGGCCAAGTTGCCCAGGCTGGTCTCGAACCTGTGGGCTCATGCTAGCTGCTGGTCTCAGCCTCCCAAAGTGCTGGGATTACAGACTAAACCACCAAGCCCAACCCATTTGCTCCCTTTTACTGAAGGGTTATAAATTTGAATAATATAGTATCAATGTACTTGTAAGCCTTGTGATTTGTATAACTCTTGTATCAATGTAACCATAAGTTTTGTGATTTGTGTAACTTTCCGCATAATGCATGATGTCTTAGACTTTGTAAACTCCATTTACTCTATGGCAAGCCTGTTTAATGCTTCTGCTGGGCCCTTCTGATAAAAGCTATGAGCTATGAGATACTTCTGATACCTGGCACCAGGAAGTGTACTTCCCCTTATCTCTTATGCACTCCCAGTAAGCAGCTTCAGCTGGAGTGAAAAATGTCACTATAGATAAATGCGACTGAAAATCAAATTTTCAAGTGTGACATTGCACTCCAGCCTGAGCCACCAAGTGGGATTCTGACTCAAAAAAAAAAAAAAAAAAAGGCGTAAATAGAGATTTGCATCTTTCAGTTGATTGATTGAGCTTAGACTACAGGGAAGTCAAGGATCAGCTGAAGCTGCTTACTGGGAGTGCATAAGAGATAAGGGGAAGTACACTTTTTATTAGCTCTCAGGAATATTGTTCAGGAATGTACAGGAGTGCTTGAGTCCTTGCTATGCCCCTCTCTAGGGGCTGTGACAATATGGACAGACATTGGTGGGTCTCTGTATCATTTCCCCACTGTCAGTTGAAGTCATAATAATACTCTGTTAGTCAAGTGGCCAATGTATAGGTACTAAAAACCCTGGACTTATAAAAGTGAACTGTAAAAGCCTGGATGGTGAGCAGAACCATTTTAGAAAGACCTTGAATCTGGCTCTACTCCCTGGATTCAAACTCAGAAATAAACTTCTTTTTACCAGTTCCCTGCCCCTTTGATTTATTTGGTATCAAGAGAAGCAGTCAAGTGTTACTCAGACCATAGCAGATGCTCTTTTAATTTGCAATATTCTAAATATATGACATTGAACATCTTTTTCAGATGTTTAACTTTTTTGGTAAATCATCTCTTCAGGTTGTTTAGCCATTTTTTGAAGTTATCTTGTGTATTTTTTTATTGTTGAGCTTTATAATTTTTTGGTATAGTTTGGGTACCAGTACTACACAGATGTTTAGCAAATGCCTTCTCCTAATTTATGATTTGTCTTATTATTCTTTTTTGTTTGTTTGCTTGTTTTCTAAGTTGAAGACTCACTCCGTTGCCCAGGCTGGAGTGCAGTGACACACTCACAGTCACTAAAGCCTCAACCTGCTAGGTTCAGGCGATCCTTCTGCCTTAGCCTTTCGAGTAGTAGGAACTACAGGCACATGTTACCACACCTGACTTTTTTTTTTAATTGTAGAACTGCGGTCTCGCCAAGTTGCCCATGCTGGTCTCAAACCCGTGAACTCAGGCATTCCACTCGCCTCTGCCTTCCAAAGTGCAGGGATTACAGGCTGAGCTACCGAGCCTGGCCATCTTATTACACTTAATGCTATCTTTTTTTTTTTTTTTTTTTTTTTAGGAGGAAAGATCACATGCTGGTAGTTTATTAACAAGACCATCACTTAAAAAAAGAAAAAATGGCAGCGTGAAGAATTATAACCCAGCAGTAGCACCACTGTCGGGCAACACTGACTAGCTGGGATTCAGCAGCAGGTTCCAGCTTGCCATCTAAGGAGAAGTTAATGCTATCTTTTGAGGAACAGAAGTTTTAAACTTTAATGAGCTCCAATTTATTATTTTTTTCTTTCATAAACTATGTTTTTGGTATTGTATCAAAAAGTCATTGCCAAATCAAAGGTCATCTAGATTTTCCAAATATATTTTTTATGAACAAATCTATAAATTAAAGTATAAATAAATCATTTTTTCCATTTTCAGTTTTCTAAAATTAGTTTTTAATGTATCATGTTTTCTGGAATTTTTATTACATATGTGTGGACTGAATTGAGAAAGTTAGGCATGTATAAAAATGCTGCAGATGATGTGAAAATATTTCAGCTAAAATTTTGGAAGCATCTCTACCAAATATCAGAAAGACATGGTCTATATTGAAGGACTGAACATATACTCACAAGAACGGAAAAAATATTTAAAAGCAATATGTTAAGATGTCATGATTTTCTTTCTCTGGAGTTATGCTTACTGATTTATGTTAATTAATTATTTTCCCAGTATATTTTAGCTTCGGGTCTATATTGGGAAGAATATTACCCTCCAAACCTTTCTTGCTGTATAAAGCCAAAGTTAACTCTAGGTCCACTTCTGACAAACACTTCAACAGTTGATCTCATCATATACATTGGAGTTTATGGATATCACAAAATGCCTATGATAAACCTACTAGAAAAGGAAAAATATATTAAAATGTCAGTCCCTATTGTATGTTATATGTGGCATAGATATTCCATCTCTCTGCCCTGAAGATAGACAACTAAATTCCAGTCAAAACTGTGTTTAAAAAACACCAAAAATTTAACACAGAAATAGAAATGATTACCCATAAGAAAAAGCTGAATGATGAGTATGTATTATTCATTTTTTTCTGAATGAAACAGAGAATATTTGTAGGATAATTACATATTTGTGGGTTTGCAATAATGTTTGAAATGTACTCCAGATTTTCAAATCTTTTTTTAAGAATAGACTTATCTAATGTTCAAGCCCAAAGCACTCTTCAAATATTACATGCTATACAATTTAGAATTTATGTAACGTTAGGGATCTTACCGAGCTGGAAAATAGAGAGATGCCCTTTTTTCCAATTTGTTCTTCACTCATTTTCCAGTCTACTAGTAATATAACTGCTTGGAGAGTAAAGTCAGTAAAAATGCTGTAGGCTGTTCATGGTTTCCATTGGGAAGAACTTGATAAAATTTATAAAGTTCTAAAGCGAAAGCATCTTAGTGTCTGAAATGAAACATTTTTAAAACCACTTTGCAAAGTAACTGTAAATATGCTTTCTCCAGATTGAAAACATGTCAGATGTGTTGCATAAATTGATTGAAAAAGCACAATATTATGCAAATTTTTTCTAAATTAAGTTCATGGTTCAGTGATCTAAGCACCCCACCAAAAAATTAAAATATGTTCTAAAGAATGGTGAATCTAATTATACTTTAGGAAATAACTGCTGGATAAGGACTTGGACAAGTCAAATGATCTCCCTAAGACCTAAATTTCTTTACAGTTCAATTTCTTTTCATTTGCAACTGTGCTATGATTTAATAAAATGAAATTTAATGAACATCCTAGCAGGCAATTCTAAGGAGTAGGAGAGCATGCCTCTCAAAAAAATATTCTGTGATTGCTTGTTCTTTCCTTAAGACCCTCCCTCCCTCAGTACAACTACCTACTGTAGAGATTAAGGAGCTTTCCTCCCCAGATTCAAAACACTCTTCACTCTGGGTATCAGAAAAATGGGCTTAAAATCTCACTCTATATTGCATGCCGCATTTTTCCTCAGCACTGCATAACTTATTTTTTTAAAGAAACCATTCTATATTAAATAGCATTTTATTGATTAAAAGAGTTAAACAGTTAGACCAGTTACTTAATTTACACTCATGAGGCACCTTGTATTAAACAAAGACCAACCTTTCTACAAATCATATATTTTAGCATAGTCTCTGATCTTTACATATTTCTACTCAGTTTCTAACTTTACACAGTGTATATTTTAACTTCAAATAGGCTGGAAAATACTAATACATTTGTTTGTTTTGATTTATTTCATTTGTGTTGATTTGTTTTTATTTTTTATTTTTTTGAAATACTCTTTATATAATAAAAAGGAAAATTGAAAAAAAATTGTGAATTATTGTATCTTACATTCTAGAGTTGTGTGACTACTATGGAAATCCAAACTCCTTTTATCTCAAGTAAGATTTGATACTATTTATACCACAAATTCCCTAAAATGTAAGTGAGAAAGGTAATTTAAGAACCATATTGGTACTTTTAGAGACTTTGTGCACTCTATACACACTTCTCTACCACAATCTTCATAACGTTCGTGGATTTTGCTTCAGTTTTTGTTTTCATAATGTCTATCAGGACTCTGTCATGGACAGAGTAATGAAACTGCAAATTTTCTAAATCCATGGAATTGTTGGATATGATAGCAAAATTTCATCTCAATATTTCATAATTTTGTTTGAAGGAGATGGAGTGGAAATAGCTTGGGATCTTCTAGCCCTATGTTTCTCAAAATCTACTCTGCCTAGAAACCACTAGAGGATCTTGTTTAAAATGTAGATTCTCATTCAGAAGGTGCAGAATCTATTCTGGGACTGAATTTCCTGCAAGGTTTTCTCAGTATTGGTGATGCCAATTTTTCTGGAAAGTGGATGAATGATTTAGTTCACTTTATTCTTTAACCACTTTACAGGATCCCCAGCTGAAATGATGCTTCAGAAATGAACATTTAAAAATATCATTTCTCCAAAATGCAATTGAATTTTAATGCAAATGCATACATATTTATTAACTATATGTGGGAAATTTTTTCTTGACTGGAACATAAGAAAAAAGGTTTGAATAAATGTAATAAGTGAAAAGCTTAAAAAAAACTATACTAAATATGTGCATTAAAATTTGTTTTTGTTTTGTTTTGTTTTGAATCAGAGTCTTTCTCTGTTGCCCCAGGCTGCTGGGCTCAGACGACCTTTCAGCCTCAGCCTTCCAACTAGCCGGAACTGCAGGTACTCACTGCCACACCAGGCTGATTTTTGATTTATTGTAGTCATGACGTCTTGCCAAGTTGCCCGGGCTAGTCTCAAACCCTTTGTTTTTTCAAGGGCTGAAATTTTCTTAGAGCCTATTTTTTATAACATAATTAAGCATAAAGGTTTACATAAAACATTGATTTCAATTTCAGAACGATTTGGCTATTGATCCTTATTTCAAATTTATAAGTCTGTATAAACTTTCAAAAGAAAATCAAAACCAAAACAAAACAAAAATAATCTTATTGATATGAAAACAAGTTGGAGTATGCTAGGATTCATTTTTAAATTATCATCAACCAGTTTAGATGACTGTTTCCCACCATCTGACCTAAGACAGGTCACATATTGACTTTGGACCAATATACAGTTCTACTCATAGTGCTTAAATGTCATTCTTTGAATTAGCTAAGACTCTTTAACAAGCACCTTTTCTCCTGTATAGAGCAATTACATATGATACTATTAGCAGTATCAATTAAGACAGATAAAGTAATAGCCTAATTGAATGCATGAGGAGTCTAATGGCTTTGCCTTCCCTGATAATGGATTGCACTTTATTCTCATGTACAATAAGCCAGACACAGGATCAATAGAATTTATGCTTTAAAAAACTACTAGCCTGAAGGATACCAATACCTAATTTAAAACTCATTATTCACATTTTAACTCAATCAATGAAAAAGTCACATAATTAAAAAGTTATTTTTGAAAACCAGTGCTCAGGCCATTTCACTCCAAAACACTGGAACTTTTAAAGTTTTTATTTCCATATATAAACTGTCTAGCTTATAGATACACTATTCAGCTCAAAAGTTTATCTTGTTCTGCTTTGTGTTTTGCTGTTTATGACATTTTTTATTATAGAAAAGAACTTGGGGGTGGGTGGGTCATTGCACCAACATTCCGGTAGTTGCATAACTCAGTCACTTATAATAAAATCTGAAGAAATATGTGAAGTTTTTGTAACTTGCCTGAGCACTCCCCTGATGAAAGTTAAACTTATTTTGATGGAGAAACTAATCTTTATTTTGCAGAGTTTGTGGGAATCATAGTGTCTCATATCAATCACTGCCTTGCATTCAAGTATAAAAGCAGCCTTGGGAAAGCTTCGGGCTGCTAGGTATTTTCCAATATTCTTAATAGAAGCAATTCTGGGAAAACAAGAGGGATGACATATAGAATTCAAGAGAAGTTTATATAGGAAACACTCAGATCAAGCTAGAGCATTTTTAAGCAAATGCAAAATGAATGAGTTTGCAGCAATCCAAGCTTTAACCATAGCCTTGTAAAACTCATAAGCCTTACATATAGTTCCCTCCTCATTTCAGTGAATAACAGGAGACACCAGAGTGATAGCTTATTGTACATAAAGGAAAAAAAGGCTTTGGTGAGAAGATATTTTATTCTAGCAGGCATGACTCAAAAGTGTACAGAATAAGACACATGAGCTTTTTGGTCTCCAAGCATGGCACTAGTGCTTTCATTTAGCAAACTATAATTTAAATTGAAATATTCATCTTGTAGTGAAATGCAGGGCAATGAGTTTGTGCAAATAGAATTAGTTGGGAGTGTAAATTGACACAAACTTTCTGGGGAACAACTTGAGACTGTCTACTAAAATGGAAAATGCGTGAGACTGCTGACAGCAATCCTATTGCAAAGATGTTACCTTATGAAAGACGTTACCTTACTCATGAAAGTCTTCCAGGATGTGTATAATGCAACTTAGCTAGTAATAAAAGAAATTTGTTTACATCCAATATGCTAATAAGCTGAGTAATTGTTTCTTAATCTATAATAGTGCCCATATTGAGTTAGATCTGCCTGTGCTGATATGAGATATTTTCAAGATTTATTTTTACAATTAAAAGCTGAAACACAGACTACATACATTGTGTAATCTCATACTACAGATAAAAGTCAAGGGGAGAAAGTTAGAAAAAAAGGAAGGTAATAGGAGGATCAAGTTTATCTTTCCAGAGGTAGCTGCAGGACCCTTTTTAAAGGATTAACTTTACTGTTAAGAAGTATTTTATTCTCTTCTGATTAATTTTTTTTTTTTTTTTTTGAGTTGGAGTCCCACTCGATCGCCCAGACTGGAGTGCAGTGGCCGCTCCCGGCCACCGCAGCCTCGACCTGCTGGGCTCCGGCGATCCTTCCGCCTCAGCCTTCCGAGTAGCTGGAACTACAGGCGTGGGCTACCACGCCCAGCTAATTTTTTTGATTTATTGCAGAGATGAGCAACTGTGTACCCACACATTTAACAATCTAGGTGATACAGATGAATTTTTTGAAAGAAAGAAGGATCCCTTAAAATTTGATAATAGAACAAATTTTAAGCATCCTCACCCCCCGTAAAAATAATAAGTACGCATGGTGATTTGAATGTGTTAATTTTATTTTGATGATCATTACACAAGAGTACATGCATCACAATATCTTGTTGCGCTCATTAAACATATTCAATTTTTATTTGTCAATTAAATATTTTTGTGGTTTAAAAGTAATATTCTTAGATGGTAGTTTTCTGGCGTTTATCCTGCTTGGTGTTCTCTAAGCTTTTTAGACCTGTAGGTTGGTGTCTGACATTAATTGAAGAAAATTCTCAGTCATTATTTTTTCAAATATTATTTGATTTCTTTCTTTGTTTAACTTCTGGCATTTCCAAGCTTTTTGTAGTTTTCCTTTATTATTCTGTTTTTTTTT
>CAUYQG010033479.1:0-19685 GCA_963574415.1 Tarsius wallacei | reverse complement strand
TATTGTAGAGATGAGGTCTCGCTTGCCCAGGCGGGTCTCAAACCCGCGGGCTCAGACAATCCACTCACCTCAGCCTCCCAAAGGCGCGGGATTACAGGCTGAGCCACCGAGCCCGGCTAAGATGATACCATTTTATCTGTATAGCATTGAAATCATATTTGAGATTATACTCTCCCACCCAAGCCTTATGCTACTAGCCCAAAGAAGGTATTTCTGTGGATATAAAAATATTTTTTAATTTTTATATGTGAGGTCTCACTATGTTGCCCAGGCTGGCCTGGAACTCCTGGGCTCAAGTGATCCTCCTGCCTCAGCCTCCAGAGTAGCCAGGATTCGAGGCATCACCACTGTGCCCAGCTGTTGGAACATTTTAGCACTCTGAAAGATAATTGAAATATTGTCATTTGAAAAAATAAATGGTTTGAGTTTAGCATTGAGGGGTGCTTGCTACCACCATAGAGACAGATTGGAATACCAGCTCACAGAGGTTTCTCACAGAGACTGGGGACCCCATGGCTGCCATTTGCTATTCAGCTATTCTGTGTTGCTTTTTGTTTGCTTTGGAGTCAGGCTTTCACTCTGTTGCCCAGGCTAGAATGCTGTAGTGTGATCATGGATCACCACAGCCTCCACCTCCTGGGCTCAGGCCATCCTACCTCAGCCTCCTAAGTAGCTGGGACTACAGGCTTGCAGTACCATGCCATGCTCATTTTTTAATTTTTCAGAGACGAAGTTTCACTATATTGCCTAGGCTGGTCTCGAATTCCTGGGCTCAAGCGATCCTCCCACCTCAGCCTCCCAAAGTGCTAGGATTACAGACATGCGCCTCTGTTCCCGACCAAAATTTAATTTTTAAAAAATTATTTTAAAATGGGCCAGGCACAGGGGGTCACGCCTATAATCCCAGCACTTTGGGAGGCCGAGGCGAGGGGATTGCCTGAGCCCGCGGATTCGAGACCAGCCCAGGCAACTTGGCAAGACCTCGTCTCTACAATAAATCAAAAATTAGCCGGGCGTGGTAGCGCGCGCCTGTAGCTCCAGCTACTTGGAAGGCTGAGGCGGAAGGATCGCCGGAGCCCAGCGGGTCGAGGCTGCGGTGGCCGGGAGCGGCCACTGCACTCCAGTCTGGGCGACAGAGTGAGACTCCAACTCAAAAAAAAAAAAAAAGAGTGTGAGGAGAAAAGGTGTTGTACGTCAGAGGTGGGCAGAGCACCCCCTGAGGCCTGAGTCTAACCCACGGCCTGCTTTGGCGACTTTCACTGGGACCCAGTCCCGCCTGGTCTTCTCAGCACTTTTCTTTTCAAGACGTCTGGCTGTACTGTGTGGCTGGGTGCGCCAGCAGCACAATTAAATTTTCACAAAGACATTACGTTGCACAAAGCCTAACATATTTCCGATCTGGCCCTTTACCGGGAAAGTTTTCTGACCCCTGTTTTGGATGAGCAGTAACTTAAACAGTCAAATACAACGTGTGAACCTTGATTTATCCTGATGTCAAAACACAAAAGATATTCTAGAAACAGGGAAGTTCTAATGTGAACTGGGTATTCGATGATTTCAGGGAATTACAGTCAGTTTTTGTACACGTGTAAAAACGTGTACTCCTGCACTGGTTATACAGGAAACTGTTGTAGTTTTTACAGATGCATGCTGTTGAGAAGAAGCTTCCTGGTGTCTGTGGTTCATTTTACAGTGGTTCAGCAAAAAGGATGAGTATAAATAGATGAAGCAAATATAGCAAAAAGGCCACATTTTTGTTGAAATGCATGGTGGTGACCAGGTGCGGTGACTCACGCCTGTAATCCCAGCACTTTGCGAGGCCAAGGCAGGAAGATTGTTTGAGACCAGGAGTTCAAGACCAGCCTGGGCAACATAGTAAGACCTCGTCTCTACAAAAAAATCAAAAAATGAGCCGGGCGTTGTAGCATATGCCTGTAGTTCCAGCTACTCCGGCGGCTGAGGCAGGCGGAAGATTCACCTAAACCCAGGAAGTCAAGGCTGCAGTGATCTGCCATTGCACTCCAGCCTGGGTGACAGAGTAAGAACCCAACTCCACCACCATTCTATTTTTTCAACTTTCTTCTGTATGTTTGAAATGATCACAATAAAACATCTGGTTTTGGCTGGGCTTGGTGGCTCAGCCTGTAATCCCACGCTTTGGGAGGCCGATGTGAGTGGATTGCTTGAGCCTGCAGGTTCGAGACCTGCCTGGGCAACTTGGCGAGACCTCATCTCTACAATAATTCAAAAAATTAGCGGGCGTGGTAGCGCACGCCTGTAGTTCCAGCTACTTGCAAGGCTGAGGTGGAAGGATCGCCGAAGCCCAGCAGGTCGAGGCTGCGGTGGCCGGGAGCGGCCACTGCGCTCCAGTCTGGACTACAGAGTGAGACTCCAACTCAAAAAAAAAAAAAATCTGGTTTTATAAAGCAAGAACATTCTAATTATTTTTCTTTAATTCTGAATTCTTTCTGTTTTTCAAAAACTTTTTTAAAAATTATTTTATTTTTAGCCGGGCTCGGAGGTCTCGCCTTGGGAGGCTGAGGTGAGTGGATTGCCTAAGCCCGCGGGTTCGAGACCCGCCTGGGCAATTTGGCGAGACCTCATCTCTACAATAAATAAAAAAATTAGTCGGGCGTGGTAGCACATGCCTGTAGTTCCAGCTACTTGGAAGGCTGAGGCAGAAGGATCGCCGGATCCCAATAGGTCGAGGCTGCGGTGGCCGGGAGCGGTCACTGCACTCCAGTCTGGGCAACAGAGTGAGACTCCAACTCAAAAAAATATACATATATAATTTTATTTTTAAAATGTGGGGTACAAATGAGGATTAGGTACATACATGGTCATCATACAGGTGAAGTATGGGCACACTTATTGATGTTATGTGCCCCCACTCACCTGGCAGTGTCACACTACCACCAGTCCCTTTCTTATGGTCTTATGAAAAATGTTCAAGGTCCACTCATGAGTGAGTACATGTGGTACTCAGATCTTTGTTTCTGTGATAAATCACTGAATATTATAGACTCTAATTCCAACCAGGTTGCTGCAAATTTCTTAATTTTTTCTTTATGGCTACATAATATTCCACTGTGTAAATGTACCACATTTTCTTTGTCCAGTCCACTTTCGATGGGCAGCACGGTTGGTTCCATGTTTTTGTAATTCTGAATTCTTTCTCTTTGAAAATTTCTGAGACTTTCACAACACTTTTGGCCAGCAAGCAATTTGGCTATCCACTAAATGTAGGCAGTTGTCAGCCAGGAGAACTGAGGAAGAAGATACAGCAGCCACTGCCCTCGGAGTTCCCAGGGGCGCCTCAGCCCTCCCCTCCTGGTGAAGAAGGATGTCCTCATTGCAGGCAGCTCTTGAGGAAGAGGGGAAGCAGGGGAGCGCGGGTGGACATGTCAGTAGAAGACGAGAATCGTGGGGGTGCTGAACACAAGCTGGGAGGTGGGACTCGAATTTACGGATGAGAAATCATCCATTTCCCTCCTGCTACCAGCCACAGGATGCTATACGTTAGAAGAAAGTAGACAACAGCATGAATACTGAATGTGGTGCCACCAGCCTGTAGTCCCAGCTACTCTGGAGGCAGAAGCAGGAGGATTGTTTGAGGCCAGGTTTTTGAGTCTAGCCTGGGCAACATAAGGAGAGCCTGTTTCTAAAAAAAACAAAACAAAAACCCAGCAGAAATAGCAGCAGAGAACCACTCCTTGGCAGGCGGTAGATATGGAATTCCAGCCGCAGCCCATCACACCCTTTATCCCCACCCTCAAACTGCCTCCTACCCTCCTGTGAGCTTCAGCAATGTGGTGCTCACCTGGAGAGGAGTTCTGTACCCTGGAGTGTGGGGAAGCCATCATGGGCCCTCTCAGGGTCTCAGGAAACTGTCCCTAAACTAAGAAGCCATAAGGGCTTGGTTCCTAGCAGGAGAATGTGCCTGCCTCCAGGAAAAGAATCAGTCGGACAAATGCATCTATTTATATTCTCAAATCTGCTGGGCCAGCAGCATGCTAATAACCAGCTGGGCATGGTGGAGGCCACAAGCCGTCCGTCGGGAGGGAAGGGCCATGCACTGCTGATCTGAGAAGGAATACATAGAAGGCGCTGCCTGAGCCAACGGCACTATTTACAGGCTCCTTGCTGTTAACAGTGAGCTGGCTTCACTACTTGCTAGTTCATGTCCTCAGACAAGTCTACCTGTGCCCTCTCGGTCTCAGTTTCTTCACCTATAAAATGGTAGTAATGTTGGCAACCCCTTTGGGTCCCCTCCCACTCTGGGAGCTTCTCTGTCCTCTCAATAAATCCTGCTTTCAAAAAAAAAAAAATGATAATAATGTTTTGTTTATGTGGTAGAGCTCCTGGACACTCAGATAAGAAAACTAATACAAAAATTTCTTGTAAATGAATAAAATGTAAAGTATTATTACTCAAAGTTTATTCTACCTGAAAGAACAGGAAGGCTGGGTGCGGTGGCTCACACCTTTAGTCGTAGCACTTTGGGTGATCGAGGCAGGAGGATGACTCAAGCCCAGGAGTTCGAGTCCAGCCAAGGCAACAAAGTAAGACCTACCTAATCTCTTCAAAAAATTAGGCAGGCCTGGTGGTGTGTACCTGTAGTCTCAGCTACTGGGGAGGCTGAGGCAGGAGGTTCACTTGAGCCCAGGAGTCAAGGCTGTAGTGAGTCCTGATCATGCCACTGCACTCCAGCCCAGACAATAGAGTGAAATCCTGCCTCAAAAAATAAATAAATAAATAAAGTGGAATGATACAGTCAAAAATATTTTTCTTTTTCTTTTTTTTTAATCATTGGAATTAACGTAGCAAAGAAAAAAAAAACCTAAAACCAAACCAAACAAAGCTCTTTAATAAACAAAGAAATAAACTGTCTAGGTCTTGAGAGAGAGAGATTGAATAATAATGAGATGAGTAAGGTTTCTCTAAAATATATCATTGAAATTCAGAAAACAAAAAGAAAGCGATTGATAAAATTAACCACATAGAAACTTTTGTACGTAGCCAGGTATAGTGGCTACTCTGGAGGCTGAGGCAAGAGGATCCCTTGAGGCCAGGAGTTCGAGACTGCAGTGAGCTATGATCACACAACTGTACTTTGGCTTGGATGATAAAGTGAGAACCCCACCTCTATAAAAATAAATAAATAAAACTGTTGTATGACAAAACTACTGTAAAAGAGTCAAGATATGATACAGACCTATTTTCTCTAATACATAAAGGAATTGAACAAACTAATGAGAAAAAGATGAAAAAAACACAAATAACAGGTAGACCTAGGGAAAAAGTATATAGATGATCAATAAATGTAAAAAAGAACTGAGTGCAGTGGCTCACATCTGTAATCCCAGCACTTTTGGAGACCGAGGCAACAGGGTTACCTGAGTCCAGGAGTTTAAGACCAGCCTGAGCAACTTGGCGAGACCTTGTCTCTACAATAAATCAAAAAATGAGCTAGGTGTGGTGGTGTGCACCTGTAGTTCTAGCTACTTGAAGACTGAGGTGGAAGGATCACATGAGCCCAGCGGGTCGAGACTGTGATAGCCATGATCATGAAACTCCGGCTCAAAAAAGGAAATGTAAAAAAGTTACACCATACCAAATTTTCGAAATTAGGTGGTAATAATACCCAGCGTTGGCCAGGCACAGTGGCTCAAGCCTGTATGTAATCCCAGCACTTTGGAAGGCTGAGACAAGAGGAATGCTTGAGCCCAGGGGTTTGAGACTAGTGAGGGCAATTTGGTGAGACCTCGTCTCTACAATATATCAAAAAAATTAGCCGAGCGTGGTAGCTTGTGCCTGTAGTTCCAGCTACTTGGAAGGATGAGGTGGAAGGATCGCCTGAGCCCAGCAGGTCGAAGCTGCAGTAGCCATGAGCGTGCCACTGCACTCCAGTCCAAGTGACAGAGTGAGACTCTGACTCAAATAATAATAATAATAGTAATAATAATACCCAGTGTTGGCCAGAGTTTAGGGAAACAGACATGCATTGTAGGTAGGGGTAGAAATTTGTGAACGCTTTTGGAGGACATTTTGCTAATAGCTATTTAAAGTAAAAATGCTAGCTGTGCACAGTGGCTCATGCCTGTAATTGCAGTGTTTTGGGAGGCTGAGGCAGGAGGATTTCTTGAGCCCAGGAGTTTGAAACCAACATAGGCAGCATAGGGAGACCTCATCTCTATAAAAGCAAAAAATAAAGCAATGAGTTAGGCATTATGGTATGCACCTATGGTCCCAGCTACTCAGAAGGCTGAGGCAGAAAGATTACCTGAGTCCAGGAGTTTGAGGTTGCAGTGAGCCATGATTGTGCGACTGTACTCCAGCCTGGGTGACAAAGTAAGACCCCAAACCTCACCCCCACCAAAAAAAGTAAAAATGCTAACCAGGCAATAACAATGCTAGCTTAATGTATGAATATAGTGACAAAAGTCACTAAGATACAGGCACAAGGATGTTCTTTATAACATTGTTTATAATAAAACCCAGAAACAACTACTATCCCACAAATGAGGCTAGGAGGCCAGGCTCAGTGGCTCAGCCTGTAATGCCAGCATTTTGGGAGGCCAAGGCGAGTGGATTACCTGAGCCCACGGGTTCAAGACCAGCCCAGGCAACTTGGCAAGACCTCATCTCTACAATACATCCAAAAAAAAATCAGCCGGGCATGGTAGCATGCACCTGTAGTTCTGGCTACTTGGAAGACTGAGGCAGAAGGATCGCCGGAGCCCAGCAGGTCAGCACTGGGGTGACTGTGAGCATGCCACTGCACTCCAGCCAGGGCGACGGAGTGAGACTTCAACTAATAAAAAAAAAAATTCAGCTATTAAAATCCAAAAAGATCTTCTAGCCAGACTAGTTAGTGGGAAAAGCAAAGTACAGAACAGTGTGAGACCATTTGTGTTAACATGTTTGAAAGGATTTGTTTGTATTTTCTCTTTCTCCATTCATATACAAGAAGCTATTAACCATTCCCCTCTGTGGGGAGGGGTTGGAGATTTGAGGATCAGAGGGTGGGGAGGAAGAGTTTTGCTTTCCATTCCCTTCTGTATTGTTTCTTTTCCTTTTCTTGAGTCGGGGTCTGGGTTCAAGCAATCTTCCCACCTCAGCCTCCTTAGTAGCTGGGACTACAAGTGTGTACCACCATGCCCAGCTCATTTTTTTATTATTTGTAGAAATGAGATCTTGCTGTATTGCCCAGGCTAGTCACAAACTCCTGGGCTCAAACAATCCTCCTGCCTTGGTCTCCCACGGTACTGGGATTACAGGCATGAGCCACTGCATCTGGCTATATTGTTTCATTTTTTAAATTACAGGAACACTAACACTTCTGGCTAATTTTTTTTAATTTTTTAATTTTTTTAATTTTTATTTTATCATAGAGTCGAGATCTCTCCAAGTTGCTCGGGCTGGTCTCAAACCTGCGGCTCAGGCAATCCACTAGCTTTGGCCTCCCAAAGTGCTGGGATTACAGACTGAGTCACTGAGCCCATCCACATAACAGTGTTTTTAACACTGGAATCTCAGCTGGCATGGTGGCTCACACCTGTAATCCCAGCACTTTGGAGGCTGAGGCGGGAGGATCACTTGAGCTCAGGAGTTCGAGACCAGCCTGGGCAACATAGTGAGATCCTGTCTCTACAAAAAAATTTAAAAGTAGCCCGATGTGGTGGCACATGCCTGTAGTCCCAGCTACTCAGGAGGCTAGGATGGAAGGATTGCTTGAGCCCAGGAATTCAAGACCAGCCCGGGCAACATAGTGAGACCTTGTCTCTACAAAAAAGTTAAAAAAATTAGCCAGACATGGTGGCCCATGCCTGTAGTCCCAGATGCTTGGGAGGCTGAAGCAAGCTGTGATGGTGCCATTGCATTCCAGCCTGGGTGACAGAGTGAAAGCCCCGACTCAAAAACAAAAACAAAACAACCTCCTGGAATCTGGGATCAACAGAGCTTATATGATCTCTCCTTTAGGAAGGCATGCATGTTCAGCTGGGCTGTGGTTTAAAAGAGGTCCTATCTGTCTGGAGGAGAAATGGCTGGCCTCAACCTTCAGGATCTCTGGCCGTCCCTCTCTTCCCTGGAGGCTGTGGTTTTACCCTTGGGCTCCAGCGAGTCGCCTACAGACAGCTAAAGGAACAGGAAGAAGGCGATGACCTGGCAGGACACCAAACATTTTTTTCACCCAAGTTTGGAGCCAGAAATTCCTGGCAGTTACAGAAAGGATTTCCTCCAAAACACAATTGCAGTAATGCTCTGGCCAGCCCGTCCCTAGATTTCACAGGGTGGGAAAACATCTGTGACTTGGGAAGAGGTGCGAAAGCCTAATTCCAAGAACTGACGAGAGGCAGAGGAAGGCTCTGAGGAAGACCGTGAGAAAGAGAAAAGCCCATCCAGAACCAGTCCAGAAAGAACAGCAAAGTCTCCACGTTCGTTTGTGCTGACTTCCCATCTTAACAGGTTGCTTAAGATCAAATCAGATGATGTGTGTCGCCTTAAGCTAACTATGTTGCTTTGGTCCCCAGTCTAGCATGTCACAACATCACGTTTCTCCAGCAGATTTGAAACGGGTGCAAGTTGGAGTAATAATTCTGTCATCATAACTCAAAACAAGGATGAGACCTTAATAACTTCCAAACCATGGGGTGACTTCCCAGCCTGCAAGATAAGGAATAGAGATTGGGGCTTGGGGACAGCCAGTGCAGGGAGCTGATGAATCTCAGATAATCGGCTCATTCCTACTTTCCATTTCACACTTGTTCTTACTGGAAAACCCTTGGAGATTACAGCGGTTAAACCACAAAACTAACAAAAAAACCTATACGCCTCAGCTGGGCACAGTAGCTCAGCCTGTAATCCCAGCACTTTGGGAGGCGGAGGCAAGAGGATTGCCTGAGTTGAGGGCTTTGAGACCAGCCTAGGCAATATGACGAGACCTCGTCTCCATGATAAATTAAAAAATTAGCCAGGTGTGGTGGTGCGTGCCTGTGATTCCAGCTACTTGGAAGGCTGAGGCAGAAGGATCACCAGAGCCCAGCAGGTCGACGCTGGGGTGGCTGTGACCATGCCACTGCACTCTAGCCTGGGCAACAGAGTAAGACTCCAACTAAAAAAAAAAAACCACTGTCATGAAACCTCTTCATTCATCTAAACGGGAGAGTATCAACCTTGTTTTTGCAAAAGACCGGTAAATATTTTAGGCTTGGCCAAGCATGGTGACTCACACCTGTAATTCTCACACTTTGGGAGGCAGAAGCGAGAGGATTGCCTGAGTCCCCGGGTTGGAAACCAGTTTGGGCAACTTGGCAAGATCTCGTCTCTACAATAAATCAAAAAAATTAGCTGGCCATGGTGGTGCCCAACTACAGTTCCAGCTACTTGGAAGCCTGAGGCAGAAGGATCTCCTGAGCCCAGCAGGCAGAGGCTGCGGTGGCTGTGAGCGTGCCACTGCACAGCAGCCTCGGCGACAGAGAGAGACTCCAACTCAAAAGAAAGTATTTTGGGCTTCACTGACCACGTGATCTCTGCCGTGACTACTTAACTGTGCCATTGTAGTTCGAAAGCAGTCATAGAAAAAAGTGTGACTGTCTTACAGTGAGACTTACTTATAGACACGAAAATTTGCATTTCACTTTACATTCACATGTCACACAATGTTATTCTTTTTTTATCCCCAACCATATATAAGTGGGAAACTACTCTTAGCTCATGGGCAGTTCTAAAACCACAGTATGGTTTGCCAACCCTGACCTAAGTCACTGGTTTTCAAACTGCCTTAACAAGCCCTCTGAGGAAGAAAGGAACTGGCTACCTAGGGACTCCCCACTTAGTCCTGCAGTCCCCTGTTTTCTGTTTTATATATTGTCCTTTCAAGTTTTGTGGGTGTTTATTTAATTTTTAGAGACAAGGTCTTGCTATGTTGCCCAGACTGGTCTCTAACACCTGGGCTCAAGCAATCCTCCCGCCTCAGCCTCCCAAAATGCTGGGATTATAGGCATAAGCCACTGTACCCAGCCAAGTTGTGTGGGGTTTTTTTTTTTTGAGTTGAAGTCTCACTCCGTCACCCAGGCTGGAGTGCAGTGGCATGTTCACAGTCACCCTAGCATCGACCTTCTGGGCTCAGGCGATCCTTCCGCCTCAGCCTTCCAAGTAGCCGGAACTACAAGCACGCCCTACCATGCCCGGTTAATTTTTTTATTTATTGTAGAGGTAAGGTCTGACCATGTTGCACAGGCTGACCTCGAACCTGCAGGCTCAGGCAATCCTCTCAACTCGGCCTCCCAAAGTGCTGGGATCACAGGTTGAGCCACCACTTCCTTGTGTGAGTTTTTACATTTATTTTTATTTTAGAGTTGTGGGGTCCATGTGAGGATTTAACTACGTAAGTAAATTGCAGCTGGGCTCGGTGGCTCAGCCTGTAATCCCGCACCTTGGGAGGCTGAGGTGAGTGGATTGCCTGAACCCGCGGGTTCGAGACCCGCCTGGGCAACTTGGTGAGACATCATCTCTAAAACAAATTTTAAAAAATTAGCCGGTGTGGTAGCGCATGCCTGTAATTCCGGCTACTCGGAAGGCTGAGGCAGAAGGATCGCTGGAGCCCAGCAGGTCGAGGCTGTGGTGGCCAGAAGCGGCCACTGCACTCCAGTCTGGGCGACAGAGTGAGACTCCAACTCAAAAAAAAAAAGTAAATTGCGTGCAGCTGAGGTTTGGGCTTCTAGCAGGCCCTCCCTCCCCCGACAGTGGACCTGGTACACACTGTGTGACTGTGGGCCCCTCCTCCATCCCTCCTCCAGCACAGTGTCCAGTGTCTGTTGTTCCTCCTTGTGCTCATGTAACCAGTGGTCAGGGCCCGCACGTTCTGTTTTATGAGAGGGCTCCAGAGCCCAGAGTGCTCATGTCCCCTGTCCAACTGGAATCCCTTGTTTGGCAGCTTCGGCTCCCAGCTCCCTCAGTGGGGATGAAGAATGTTGCTTATCTAGTTCATTTTAAAGGCCTCTCAAGGAAGTCATCATTAAGTAATTGAAGACTCCATCTTAAATAGGTCTGTCCTTTCTGTGATTTAAATTGCATTTGAGACCTTTCTCCCCAAAGTCCTACAGAATCCCACAGTGATTCCAGCATCTTCCTGTGTGACTCAGTGGCCAGCAGCTCCAGGCCCCTAGGAGCACCCAGAGAGTATAGAGAAGAGAGCCAAGGTGCAAGGCCAAGGCTGGTGTGAGGATTAAGAGGTTCCCTATGTGGGAAAAAAGTCCTGAGGTCAGAATCCAGGAGATTCTTGCATGGACAGGCAGCCAGGTAGGAAGCAGGGGAAAGCAGGCCTTTAGGGTGGGCATTGTGAGCAGCCCGGGGGCCATGCGTCACCTCTCATGCCACCTCTACAGAGAGATGATACATGTTCATTGTGGCAGATGTGTACGATAAGAGAGAATCAAAATCACCCATAATCCTATCACTCAGCAATAAGTCCTACTAAAGAGTGTGGTCCTTCCAGAATTTTCTTCTATGAGCATATGTTAAAAGTTTCTGCATAGTATTGTCACTTAGATGTCTCATGGACAAACCCAAATACACCATATCCCCCCCAACAAAAAAAAATCTCTAAACATGTTTCATTGACACTTGCTGTCCCTGACCCTCTGTCTCCTCACTGCCATCCTGCAGGTCACTATTTCTCCTTGTCAGCACTTCTCTTCCAGAAGTTGTACTAGTCATTCTCTCTGAAATCATTCTCTCTAAAACCAAAGTCTGATTCTTAAGAAAGTGTAGGGCCAGGCGTCATGACTCACACCTGTAATTCCAGCCCTTTGGTAGACCAAGGTGGGAGGATAACTTGAGCCCAGGAGTTCAAGACCAGCCTGGGCAGCTTAGCAAGACCTCGTCTCTACAAAAAATCAAAAAAATTAGCTGAATGTGGCGGCATGCACCTGTAGTCCTAGCTATTTGGGAGGCTGAGGAGGGAAGCTTGCTTGAGCCCAGTTCAAGGGTGCAATGAACTGTGATTATGCCACTGCACTCCAGTTTAGGGGTAACAAAATGATACCCTGACTAAACAAACAAACAAACAAACAAACAAAACCCAGGTGCAATGGCTCATGCCTGTAATCCCAGCACTTTGGGAGGCCAGGGTAGGAGGATTGCTTGAGCCCAGGAGTTCAAGAGCAGCCTGGATAACATAGACCATAGACCTCGTCTTCACAAAAAAATATCAAAAGTTAGGGGGGCCGGGCTTGGTGGCTCAGCCTGTAATCCCACGCCTTGGGAGGCTGAGGTGAGTGGATTGCCTGAGCCCGCGGGTTCGAGACCCGCCTGGGCAACTTGGCAAGACCTCATCTCTACAATTAAAAAAAAAAAAAATTAGCCGGGTGTGGTAGCACACGCCTGTAGTTCCAGCTACTTGGAAGGCTGAGAGGGAAGGATCACCTGAGCCCAGCAAGTCGAGGCTACGGTGGCCGGGAGCGGCCACTGCACTCGAGTCTGGGCGACAGAGTGAGACTCCAATGCAAAAAAAAAAAAAAAAAGTTAGGGGGGTATGGTGGCATGTCCTGTAGTCCCAGCTACTCAGGAGGCTGAGGTGGAAGGATTGCCTGAGCCCAGGAGGCCGAGACTGTGGTAGCCATGATTGTGCCACTGCACTCCAGCTGGGTGACAGAGTGAGATCCCGACTCAAAAACTAAAAAAAAAAAAGAAATAAAATATAAGATGTGTGTTTCAACAGAGACTCTTACATCTGCATAAGTAAAAACTAGGCACTCCAGTGCAGTGTCCCTGCTGGCTGCTATTCTGCTACCCACTGTACACCTGAAAGTCGTCATTTTCAGGAAAACCAATAAAAGCTGGTACAAAGTCATATTTAGTTCTGTGAAGTAGGTGTCTGTCCTTGAGAGTTGGATTCCAGAGGCTGCTGAGACCTCCAGAAATGGCAGGGGCGTGGCCTAGCTCCAAAAGGAGCTGGCTTCAGAGGCAGCCAAATACAGAGAGGCTGCATGAGCCTGGTAGCCCAGAACTGAAGGTGGGTCTGAATCTGGATGAGAGCAATTAGTCTCCGTGATAGTGGTGCCACGTCTCCTTACAGTCTGAGGAAACCATGGAGGGAGGAGGCACCCAGATGCCAGGTACACCCTCATGCTCTGCTGTCCTGATCATAACAGGTAACATTTATTGAGCACTGACTGTATATTAGGCATAGTGCTAAGAGCTTGTTCTCATTCTCTTTCTCACCCCTCAAGCCACCACTGTAAACGAGGCATGTGCAGAAGACAGGATGCCTTAGAGAGGTTAAGTCATTTGTCTGAGGTCACACAGAAAGTACGAGAGCTGGGACTGGAACCCAGGCCACGCAGCGTTATGGTCCTAATTCTTATGATGTCGGGTCCTTGCTGTCCATAAGCAAGATTCCACAGTAAGGACCAGGGTCAGAGAGAAGAGAAGGCTTCCCAGGAGGGCAACCCGCCACAGTCTTGTGGGAACAAGGGCCTGGGCATAACTCCCTCCAGAGGGAATAAAACGCCTCAGTCCACACTGAGACTCCCACAAGCTTCTGCATCTGAACTAAGGCCTGAGCAGACACCCACAGTAAAATGAGCCAGTCTGGACTGTTGCCAAGACTCTGAGTCAGGGGTTTGCTACCCTGAAGAGTAAGCCCAGGGATGTGCAGGTTGGTCCATTTTTAGGTGTCCGCTTCTGTCTGGCATCTCCTCCACCTGCTGTCCATCTCCTCATTCTGTTTACTCTGCAATTACATGAACTCCAAACACACTGTCATGAAGTCGCACTCACCTCAGCACCACATCACCCTTATAAGCCGCTCATGTTCCAGGGCTTCTGTCAGATGCTGGGGTGAGCAAGAAAACCTGAGTCCCTCTGCACATGGAGTGAAGGGGAGAAAGCAGGTGGTGTCTGAGTCATTTGCAGCGAGGCATAAGGAGTGACTGGATGGGACAGTGTAGGAGCCTGTGGAAACACATCGCAAGGAGGCTTTCCAGCTCAGAGGTCAAGAAATGTCTCCTTGAGGGAGTAACTTTTATTTTATTTTAAGAATTTTAATTTTAATTTTTAGAAAATTGTACTTCAATAGCTTTAGGGGTATAAATGGTTTTTGGTTACACAGATGTATTACATAGTGGTGAAGAAACCTGGGCTTTAAGTATGCCCATGGGAGTAACTTTTAAATTGAGACCTGAGGGCAACCCCTTTGGGACCCCTCCCACTGTGGGAGCTTTTCTGTTCTCTCAATAAATTCTGCTTCAAATAAATAAATAAATAAATAAATAAATACCTGAGCCGGGCAGGGTGGCTCACGCCTATAATCCCAGCACTTTGGGAGACTGAAGCCAGAGGATTTCCTGAGCCCAGGGATTCGAGACCAGCCTGGGTAACTTGGCAGGACTTCATTTCTACAATGAGTCAAAAAATTAGCCAGGCACAGTGGCGCCTGCCTGTGGTTCCAGATACTCAGAAGGCTGAGGTGGAAAGATCGCCTGAGCCCAACAGGTCAAGCCTGCAGTGCCTGGGTGACAGAGTGAGACTCAAATAAATAAATACATACATGCATACATACATACCTGAAGAAAACTAGCCTCAGCCTAGTGAGGGAGAGGGTGATGCCCAAGGAAGGAGGCCTTGGGAGAAGGAGGTGGGTAAGCTGCCTGAAGAGCAGGAGGGGAGGTCAGCAGTTGGAAGGGGGAGTGGGCTCAGGCAGAGGTTTCTTGTCTTGATGTTTTTGTTTTACAAATGGGAAAGTGGCCGGCTCACGCCTGTCATCCCAGCACTTCGGGAGGTCCAGGCAGGGGGATCACTTGAGTCCAGGAGTTCAAAACCAGCCTGGGCAACAGAGTGAGACCTCGTCTCTACAAAAAAATCAGAAAATGAGCCAGGCTTGGTGGCACATCTTTGCCTCAGGAAACAGGCAGAAAGATCACCTGAGCCCAGGAGGCCGAGGCTGCAGTGAGCCATGATTGGGCTGCTGCGTTCCAGCCTGGGCAACAGAGTGAGACCCCAGCTCGAAACAAAACCAAAAAATGGGAACGTGCAAGGTCCTGTGCTAACGGCATCGGCAACAAGGCAAGACTGAGATCGTCTTATCCAAAGTCACCTTATGCACAGCTTGAGGTCCCTAGGAAGATGAGAGGGAAAGGAAATCCAGGGCCCAGGAATGTAGACTCAGAAACGAGAAGGATATGCCCTGACGAGCCTGAAGCAAAGGACAATCGTGGATTTGGACGGTTTGTCACTGTTAGTGAGAGCTGGACTGTTTTTTCTGGAAAGGAGGCGTGAGACTGTCTGCCAGAAGGAAGTGGGCATGGAGGAAGTGGAGGTCTGAGGAGACAGGGTCGGTTGGAGATAACACTGTGGAGAGATGCATCCATGAGTTGAGAGCAGGAAAAGTATTTCAGATACAGGGAACCAGAAGTCCTCAGGCAAGAGTGAGCTTAATGTGAGAGGGCACCGCCCTACCTAGGGGTGGGTTTTTCTCCAGCAGCATTTAACAGCCCACCTAGAAAGCACCTAGAAAGCAAAACACTGGGGTTGTCCAGGCCAGGGACTTGCTAGGAGGCACAGTGAAAAGACACGGGGCAAAGGAGAGTAGGATATTGGCGAGAGCTAGGGTGAAGCCAGGATCCATGGAGTATAAGTTGGGGTGGAGTGAGGACTAGAGATGGCCCAGGAGAGAGAGGACAGAGGGGCCATGGCCGAACAGAGAACTAGGGAGTGGGAGTAATTGAGTGACTTCGCCCTAGACATACGAGGGAGACCCCAGAAAGCCTGGGGTTATATTTTGGAGGGTGGACCCCTTGTACTACAGGCTTTCCCTGCTAGGTAAGTGCTCTAGGAACCCATTGGCATCAGTGTAACAGCTAGTGCTGTTGTAAAGGCTGTGTTTGGCTTCAGTGAGTTTTTCTGAGATTCTTTCAGTGCATTTGCCCATTTCATGATGAGTGATTTGTGAGTGAGTGTACTTGCTCACACCTTGAAGAGTGTTAAGCAGTTTTTGAGCAAAAACAGCATGACCCCCCCACACACCCCACCCTCCCTATTTACCCAACCTCACCCCCAAGTAACTTTTTTTTTAATTCCCTGGATGAAAAAAAAGTTCTCCAAGGGAAATATTTTGCTGATGTGGGAGAGGTGAAACCAAAAATGGCAGAAGCACTAAAAGGCATCATAATTGATGAGTTCAAAAACTGTTTTGAGCAGTGTAAAAAGTGTCTCGGTGGGTGTATTGCATCAAACAGAGAGTACTTTGAAGATGACTGAAGTTTAAACATGTGAGACTAAATACACTATTTTTCATAAATAAATTCCAGGTTTTTTGGGTCCCCCCTCGTATACCAAATCTGTCTGCCTTTCAGCATCTCCACTGCTACCAGCTGTGGTCAGCTGCCATCACCTCTCCTGGACCATTGAGATGGCTTCTTCCTTCCTGGTCCTCTGCTTCAGTTCTCCACATCCTGCCATCCATTCTCCAGTTAAATGCAAATTATCCTCTTAAGCATAAACCCATGGTTCCAGCCAACATCACATGCCTCCTGATGGGGCACAGAGGAGAACACAATTGACAAGCTTGCAGTTTTCCTGACAAGAATGCATAATCTGAATCGAATCATGAGAAAGTATTAGACAAACCCAAATGGAAGACCCTTCTACAGAATGACTTCCACTCTTAAACAATGTCAGGGTCACGAAGCCAAAGAAAAACAGAGGAACTGACCTACATGAAAGGTGACTAGATTAGCTGGTGTGGTGCCATGTGCCTGTAGTCCCAGCTACTCAGGAGACTGAGGCAGGAGGATCACCTGAGCCCAGAAGGTTGAGGCTGCAGTGAGCCATGATCATGCCACTCCACTTCAGTCTAGGCAACAAGAGAAACTCTGACTCAAAAACTAAAAAAATAGTAAATAAAATAAAGGTGACCAAAGAGACAGAATAACTAAATACAATGCTTTGTTCCAAATTGGATCAGGGACTAGGCAACAAGTCATTATGAGGAATCCTGTTGGGAAAATTAAAATGTGAATATGACCTGAAGACTAGCTAATAGTATTGTTTCTGTGTTAAATTTCTTGATCTTGACAGTTGAAGTATGGTTGTCTAAGGAAATGTCCTTGTTTTTAGGAAATACATGAGGTGTATTTAGAAGCGAAGGGGCATGATAGAAAAAACTATATAAAATGTGTGTGAGGTGTGTCTGTGAGAAAGACAGAGAACTGTAAAACCAATGAAGTTAATAAATGAAAACAGTTGGTGAATTTGAGTATGTGGGAAAGTTACTCTCCAAAGAAAAGTAATCAGCCATGTTAGTCCCTCCTTGTGACTCCTCAGGATATCCCCATGACACCAAGATGCACACTCCTTGTCAGGGCCCACAACTTCCTGAGACGAGACGTGTCTCGGGCTTATTTCTCCCTGTGGCCTCAGCTTCTGTCGTGGTGTTCTTTGATCACAGCCTTCCAGCCACACAGATGTCGTTTGTGATCCTGGAGCACATTAAGCTCATTCTTGCCTGAGGACTTCTGGTTCTCTCTGTGGGAAATACTCCTCCTCCAATGCATAGGGTTGATGCCTTAGCACTCAGATTGGTGTTCTTGGGTGACTTACTCAAAGGAGCCTTCCCGGCCACCCTTCTTTTTCTTTTCTTTTCCTTTTTCTTTCTTTCTTTTTTCTTTTCTTTTCTTTTTTTTTTTTTTTTTTGTTATTGTTGAGTCAGGTCTCACCCTGTTGCCCAGGCTGAAGTGCAGTGGCATGATCACAGTTTACCGCAGCTTCAATCTCCTAGGTTCAGGCGATCCTCTCACCTCAGCCTCCTGAATAGGTGGGACTACAGGCATGCACCACCATGCCTGACTAATTTTTTTTTTATTATTTTCTAGAAATGAGGTTTTGCTATGTTGCCCAGGCTGGTCTTGAACTTCTAGCCTCAAGCGATCCTCCTGCCTCAGCCTCCCAAAGTGCTGGGACTACAGGTGTGAGCCACCATGTCCAGCCCCCGGCCATCTTTCTAACATTGCCCCCATCCCTCTCCCTAAAACTGTCCAGTATCTTGGTTATCATCTTGCCCATGCTGCTTCCTCCGGTGGAACAGAACGCTCCGAGGGCAGGGGCTGTTTCATCTTGCACATCACCCTGTCTCCTGCACCTGTCAGCATCAGAAGATATGCTTGATAAATAGTTTTTGAGTTAATAAATGAACAGTGAGGAAGGAGATGGTGACCAGCATACACCAGTGAAGGAAGTGGCTGGGGATGACAGGTCTGCATGTGAGGCTGGCTCATTGCATGATGAGTGAAGAGAGTGTGGATCAGTGACAGAAAAAGAGACAGTTTCTCTTGCTCCCTGGGTCCCTCCCTTCCTTGGAAGCTGGAAAGGAAGCTGCCAGGGATGACCACGTTTGCTTCTATTCGTCCTTGGAAACCATTAAGACTGCATCTGGCCGGGTGTTGTGGCTCATGGCTGTAGTCCCAGCACTTTGAGAGGCTGAGGTGGGCAGATTGCTTGAGCCCAGGAGTTCAAGGGCAATCTGGGCAACATAGCAAGATCTCATCTCTACAAAAAATCAAAAAAAATTAACCAGGTGAGGTAATGCACACCTGTAGTCCCAGTTACTCAGGAGACTGAGGCAGGAATATCACCTGAGCCCAGGAGGTCGAGGATACAGTGAGCCATGATCAAGCCACTGCACTCCAGCCTGGGCAACAGAGTGAGACCCACTTAAAAAAATAAAAAGTAAAAGCTGCATCTGAAGATTTGCTGCCCTCCTAGGGTATAGACACTGGAAAATAGCCCAGGGAGTCAAATCCTAACTTTGATTTACAGACATGAATGGAGGAAGGGAGGATGGGCGGGAGGGGGGAATTGTGGTTGTGACCTAACCATAGCCAAAATACCTCTCTGCCTTGTGCGGGCCTGGTAATAATGGACACCTTTTATCCTTAGAACTTTGCGCTTGTGCTGTCAAGTGAGGAAAAGCAGTACAGAGAGCTCTGTCTGCATAATTGTGCCAGTGGCCTCCCCAGAATCTGAGCTGCGGTGGAAGGCTCACCCCCTGGTTCTGAGAGGCCCCAGGCCAGCATGAGAAATCAGTGGGAAAATGTTCCTTTAGATGTCAAATCCCAGCTTCTATCGGAAAACAAGGACAGATGAATCAAGCCGCAGGCAAGGACGGGCAGACCTTATGCTGCTGATGTGAACATCCTAACAAGGCCCTCATGCATGATTCGCCTGGATTCCTAGACTGTGTGCTAATGTGCTTTGCCTAAAACACAGTGTGTAAATTTAAAGGATACTTTCCAAGGGCACCTCACTATCATGGCCTCTTTATCTCTTATTAGGACCACTTTCGAGGAGGATAATTTATTTAAAAGTGTATTTTACGGGGCAACCCCTTTGGGTCCCCGCCCACTGTGGGAGCTTTTATGTTCTATCAGTAAATTCTGCTTTCTCAAAATAAATAAATAAAAATAAAATAAATAAAAGCGTATTTAACAACCTGTGGCTCCCTCCAAAGAATTACCTTTGCTCTTTTTTTTTCGTTTTTTGTTTTGTTTTGTTTTGTTTGAGTTGGAGTCTCACTCTGTCGCCCAGACTGGAGTGCAGTGGCCACTCCCGGCCACCGCAGCCTCGACCTGCTGGGCTCCGGCGATCCTTCTGCCTCAGCCTTCCAAGTAGCTGGAACTACAGGC
>CAUYQG010033477.1:0-22438 GCA_963574415.1 Tarsius wallacei | reverse complement strand
ACCCACCTCCAGGTATGTCTGCTCTAAAGTACCAGGACGACCACTAAAACTTTGCCTGTCCCGACTCACCAGCCCTCCAAATTCAACCTAAAACTTTCATCTAATTTTTCTTTTAGATATGCTCTCTTCCAGGTTCTCTACTTACCTCCACAGTCTAATCCAAGACAGCTGGTTACTACCGACCTCATTCCCGCTGGAAGACTGTCCGGAACAAGTCTCCATTCTACACTTACAAGGGACTGGCATAGAACTCTCACCTCCAAAAATCTTCACCTTCAGTGCCTATCTCTGGGCCCTGTTCTGGCTGGTTCTGTGCCCTTCCCCCGCCTCACCCCACAACGTCCACATCCAGCAAGAAGCAGCCAGAAAGAGTAATGACGCTCCTCTCCCAAATAAACAGAAAAGGTGGGAATAAGGGGCACAGGGAACAGTCAGAGCCCCCCCCCCAAGATGGCACCGACCACTCGGACCACATGGAAACAATAAAGGCCCTAAGTTCCAGCTTCCCCCTATACGATTTCTCGCGCGTGCAAAGTTCAAACTTGCTAGCCAACAATCTCCTCCTATGACAAATCAGCCTTATAATACCCTCCAATAATAATCTCGGCCCGCCCTATTTCCCATTGCTCTACCCAATAGGATGCTAGCACGACCTCTTCCTGCCCTCGCTAAACTAATAAATACAGCCCCTCCCTGCATAACTCTCTGTCCCTCTCTCCCTCTCTCCCTCTCTCCCTCTCTCCCTCTCTCCCTCTCTCCCTCTCTCCCTCTCTCTCTCTCTCTCTCTCTTTCCCCCCACCCCTCTAGCTCTGTAGCTGCCACTTTAATAAATCTCTTGGTCCCCAACGGGTGTGGAGTTATTACTGGCACCCAAGTACTTTCAGGTACAATAGTTTTTAAATAGAATTTTTATTTTAGTGTACTGTGTTTCCCAATGTACCACTGCCATTTCCCCCCTGCATATTATATTTTGGGAATTGCATTCTTTGCATTTCTTTTTCTAGCACTGTTTAGCCTTTCCTAGTCATTATCAGATTTTTAGTATATTTTGCTGTCGCCAAGACCCCAGCTTACCTTGCATTGTTGTAAGTTGTAACTCAGATGATCATGTCTGTCCTAGGTCTCATTTCCCTTGATGCTGACTTGTTTATTCCAGGGATACCAGCAAAATAATTATGCTGTCTCTTTCTCTTGGTAGTAGAAAGATATAGATATAAGCTTTTGATCTCTCTAGTTTTTATTTCACCAGTAAACTGTTCCAAAACAATGGTATCAAATGGTCTTATGTACACATTGTGCTACAGTTCTAGCCTAAGATTTTATTTCTTCACATTTTTGTGTAAAAACAAAAATCAAGTGAATGGGAATCATAGTGTTTTAAGTTTTTCTGGTGGTGTTTTATAAATCTTTGTATGCCACAGGACAGTAACCTCATTTTAGTATAATCCGAAATAGACGCGTAACATAAAAAGCAAAAAAAGAATGGATTTGTAAAATATTTGGTCAAACTTACAAGAAAAATTGATTTAGAGAAACTTCAGATAAAGCTTCAAACCCTATAAGGTTTATATACACAAAGACACCAGACATTTAAGTGGTGTCATTAAAATAACAATGTGTTAGACTAAAATACACAGGTAAATAGCTTTTGGCTGTCATTATAATAGATCATCATTTTCTAATCCTTAGAAAATGTTAATAAGCCTATCAGAAATGGCATTCTTTTCTTTTGCCACTCTGTTAAATTCAGAATGGATTTAAAGCAATTATAAGAGATAGATTTATCTTTTTGCAAAGCCAAAGTCATAGATAAGTTCTTTTTTGTTGGATTAAGGAATAAATCAGTGTTTAACTATTTAATTTTTAAACAGCAAATGATACAAACAGATGCTACCAAATCCATATAACTAGTATAATTCTCTTATGATGCTTTTTAAGGAATCCGGATGCATATTTCAAATGAGTAGATGTACCATTAAAACTTACTGATAGAGCATGTGCCAATTTCAGCAGCTGTATTAAAAAAATGATTGATGAAATGGCAGTGCATCTTTAAGAAAATTGCCAGCCTCTTTGGCATCTAGAATGTCCATTTTGAAATATGAATACATTTGAGCAATTGGTACCCAAGTTTTTTAGACTAAGACTTAGCTTGAATCTTAAGTAAGTGTTTAAATTATCTTCATCATTTGAAAAAGGAGTCATTTTATACACTATGTATAAATGTGGTATTTGTTTTAAATGGTACATGCCATTCTCCCTATAGCTTTAATTAAATCATAAGAAATTACATACTTCCAAATTTCTGATTAAAATGTTCTCAAAATATTTGTTTATAGACAAAGGGACAAAAAGAGGAAGATTCTTGGGAATGATTCCAGGGGTTCTCAACAGTCCACAATAATGATGTGTTTCCAGGAGGAATCCCCAGTGACTTTCATTTTCTAGCATTTATCTCAAGGGCCTGTATCATAGATCCTCCAAGAAAGAGCAGAAGTGTATGTAGAACAATTCAGTCATTCACGTGTTGCTCCTCTGATAACCTTGAAGATTAAGAGCACAATCAACTCACAAGCATACACGTATTTCAAAATGTCAGAACTAAATTCTTCAAATACTTTATTTTTGGATCATTGACATTTGCCCACACTCACAAGTTACTTAATGTTTGTAAACAATTCTCATCAGCTTGAATATATGATGTACAAGGCTCTACATGTCTATAGTGAAACTTGGGAAGGTAACTATGGAGAAGATAGTTTAGAGACAAGTAAAATCTGCAATGCCAAGAAGAAAAGGCTGAGCGTGAAACAGGACTAAAGTGTTGAAGAGCAGAGGACTGTGCTATGTTGTAACAAACAAACAAAAACAACAAAAAAACTCCCTCTTTTTCTGACTCTACTGGCTATTTTAGCTTGTACCTTATTTTTCTCTCTCTTACTGATATCTTTGCTGTCATATGAGCCACCTACTCTCTCATCATATGAATGATCCATTGGAATTTGCTTTTCTGAGGTCAAAATTATCCAGGTTGTAGATACAATGACATTTTTTGACTCTATGACGTTTGATCTCTCAAAGGCATTTCTGACAGAAGGTCACCTGTGTCTTCCCTTGTCTTCTGCCGCATTTCAATAACTTGATGGCCTGACCCACCTCATTTTCTCTTCTTTTAAAATTTTTTTTTCTTTTTTCTTTTTTTTTCTTAAGTTGGAGTCTCACTCAGTTGCACAGGCTGGAGTGCAGTGGCACACTCATGGCCACTCCAGCATCGACCTGCTGGGCTCAGGTGATCCTTCCACCTCAGCCTTCAGAGTGGCTAGAGCTACAGGCGTGCGCTAGCATGCCCAGCTATTTAAAAAAATTTTATTGTAGAAATGAGGTCTCACCATGTTGCCCAGGCTGGTTTCAAACCCACAGGCTCAGGCAATCCTCTCACCTCAGCCCCCCGAAAGTGCTGGGACTACAGGCTTGAGCCACCACACCTGGCCTTTTTTAAAAAAAATTTATTTAAATAACCGCTTCCTTTTTTCATTCCCCTCCTCCCACAATTCTGTAATTATTGCTTACAGCAAGTATCAGTCTTTTCCCAAGTTTCCCCCTCCTTCATTCCATCTATTCTTCTAGCATCAGATAGTGTTTCATTTATGATAATCTCTAAATTGGAAGGGCAGTAATGGAAGAAGTATGAATGAACACACATGTGAAGGCTTTCATTAAAAGAAACCAGCCAGCCAGTAATTGATTTGTTCTGCTGTTTGGGTGGTGTGGAATGTGTGAAAATGTTTTATGTTTTTTGTTTATTTGTTATGTTTTTTGAAGCATTTTATAGAAAAAAACTTTGCCTTTTAAAATAGTTTGCCATAAAATTTTTTTAAATAGATTAATATCAGATTATTGAAGTAAGTGGAAAAAACTTTAAGTGCAGATAGCATGTTGGTATTTTCTATTTGTAACTCAACTTTTGTTTTACTTCATTCTTTGTAAATCTTATGCTAAACATCATTGAAATAACTCTAACCATGTAACACCAGGATATATTTGCATGGATTTTCCCATTCATGTTTCTCAAGAACTCTCTCTGTTAGGTAGATGTCATAATTCTCAATTGCAAATGGTCTCTTGTTGGCTTTACTTCAAAAAACTAGCACTGAATTCCAAGGGTGAAATAACTCCTCTGAAAGACATACAGAAAACATGGGCTGACATATACATACAGTGACCTTTAAGAAAATTCATAGGCCCAACATGTCTGCAAAGACTTTTGAATCTGCTTACTTTGCTTTTCTAGATTTATCAAGGAGACAAGGCACCATGACTTGGCCTAATACTATGAAAGGTATTTCAAGATAGAATCTCTTTCCAATAATTGGTATTTTAAATTTTATGGTGGAGAGTTGAGTCATTCTGGCTAGTTTCTCTGTTTAATAATAATAATAATAATAATAATAATAATAAAATGATAATCTGGATCAGTTGGAGGATAACTGGAGTAGCAAATGCTATTTATTGATTAACTCAAAACCTGCACCCAATCCCCTTCTCTTCCTTATCTCCATCTTAAGGATTGATAAATCTCTTACCATCTCTGTTCACAGTATGAACAACCAAGTGACAGAGTTCTGGTAAATAATATGTGAAGAATTTATTGCCTACACCAATGTCCAGGAAGGTGTTCCCTAAGTTTTCTTCTGATAGTTTGAGATTTCACATTTAAGTCCTTGATTCACTTTGAGTTAATTTGTGTATATGGTGATAGGTAGGGATTCGATTTTGTTCTCCTACATGTGGTTAGCCAGTTTCCCCAGCATCATTTTCTAAATCTGGTATGTTTTCCTAATGTTTGTTTTTGTTTGCTTTGTTGAAGATTAGTTGGTTGAAGCTATGTTTTATTTCTGGATTCTCTGTCCTGTTCCATTGGCCCATGTCTTTATTTTTGTACCAGTACCATGCTGTCTTGGTTACTGTAACCTTGAACATTTCTACATTGGTGGTGGGAATGGAAGCCAGTTCAACATTTGTGCAAAGCAGTGTGGCATTTTTTTCAAAGAAGTAAAAATTGCACCCACTTCTGAGGGTATACCCAGAGGAACATAAATCGCTCTACCAAAGAGACACCTGCACACTTATTTCATTACAGCACTATTCACAATAGAAAAGACATGGAACCAACCCAGATGCTCACTGGTAAAGAAAAAATGTGGTACGTATACATGATGGAATACTACGTAGTCATTAAGAAGAACAAAATGTGTCCTTTGCAGCAACATGGATGCAGCTGGAAACAATCAATATGAGTGAACTATCACAGAAACAAAAAACTGAATACTGCATGTTCTCATGGCTAAACAGATCCTAAATACTGGGCATGTGAGTACAAAGGTGGGAACAACTGACACTGGGCACTACTAGTGGAAGGAGGGAGCATAAGGGCACACAATTACCCCTTGGGTACCATGTCCACTATCGGGGGAGGAGGGCTCATTAGAAGCCTAAACCTCACCTGCGCACAATTAACTATGTAGCAAATCCTCACATGTGTCCCACAACTCTAAAATTAAAATTTAAAAATAAGAAGACTAACTTAAAAATTAATAATAGGTAAAAGAAGTCTCATATTTCTAGAAAATTTTTTGCTTTCCTGTTAAAAAGGACAGATGCATCTTTGGCCTCCTCCTCCACCTTGGGGAGGTGAATCTCCTCTCTTCCTTCTCTTTCTCTCTCTAATTTACTTTTAAATCAATTTTTCTTTCAAAAAAAAAAAAAGAAAAAATGAACAGATGCAACAGGCATCCTTTTTCCTTCTATTTATCTGAATTTAAGCCAAAATTGGAGTGATAGTCACCACAGAGCTTCCAAAGAACTAATACTGGCCTTGATAACATTGATATTATTGAGTGACATCAATGACTACTTCCAGATTTCTTCTGTTCTTTATCTGCTCTTAATCATGCTATCTTTTACTTTACTTAAGTTTATTTCTAGCTAACATAATTAGCATTGCTTTTCAACAAGGTACACAACAATTACTGGATTAATTTATTTCAAAACAAACAAATTTGGGGTGTGCTCTTTAGCATAGCAATATAAAAATTCCTTTGTAAGTCTTTTTGGACCTGAAAGGCAAATAAGCTACATACCAAATTTAGATAGCTACAAAAGAAGTATTACAAATATGGCCAACTACCCAATGATTATTTTGCTTGATAGGATAATTCACAAAAAAGTCAAAATGAGCATGAGATATCAACAAACACCGGATCTCCTTCATAGCATGTTGCCAACTCTAGGCTGCATTGAATTAGAGAAAGTAATTATCTTAGTCTGGTTTAGCTGCCATAACAAGATATCATAGAGTGGGTGGCTTGAACCACAAGAATTTACTATCTCACAATTGTGGAGCCTGGAAAGTCTCAAATCAACCTGCTGGCTGATCTTGTTCCTGGTGAGGGCAGTCTTTCTGATTTGAAGACGGCCATCTTCTTGCTATATTCTGGTAGAGAGTAAGAAATTTGATGTCTCTTGCTCGTTGTATAAGGACACTAATCCTATTATGGGGACTCTGCTTTCATGACCTCAGCTAAACCCACTTAACCCCCAAAGGCTCCACATCCAGATACCATCCCATTGGTGATTAGGGCTTTACATGTTAATTTGAAGGGGACAGAAGCATATTGAGTTTGAAGTCCATAGCACCAGCATTCTAAAACACAAAGCCTTAACCGGGTTCTTAGTTCACCCACCTTGGAAAGAAGTCCAATTCATCCTCTGGCATAAGAGGCCTAAGTTAATGATAATCCATCATGCTGTGTTTTGTCCACTCATTTTAGTCTTGGCTACATGGGTAATGTAATTTCCTCTAACTCAAAATTTCCTTTGTCAGCACAAAACACAAATTTGTAAGCAGAAAGCAAGACATATGCGCTAATCTTTATTGACTTTTCTTACCAGAATAAACTTTTAGGTATTTTCCTTCATTTCAGTGTTGCTTTGAAACCTTGGGTCATATCTAAAATGTTTTCATCTTTAAAATTATGATATGCATGACTAAGTAGATGTACTACATTAATTTATAAAATTAATTATTGTTAATTTATCCTGTGTTCATTCTCATTTTATACTTTCTGTAAGTCATGTGAATAGTGGTGGATAACTTGGTAATGAGACTGTACATTGATCTAGGTGGGAGAAGGATAAGATTTAAATAAAGGCCTAGGAGATGGAACTGATGGTGAATGGGAATGATATTTGAGGGGCAACATTGAAAGGTCTTGGAAACATATTTTCTGTGGAAGTGTTGGTGAAGAGAGAGTGGGAGTAACTTGGTCTAGCTCCTAGATTTCTGATTTTCCTGATAGTGGATGGCCTTGGCATGATGTTACTTAGAGTTGGGTCAAACTTAGGTCATTGAATCAGTCTGAGGACATATTGAGTTTGAAGCATTTGTAAAACTTATTGTATATATAGATGTTCAGTAAGCAGTTGGATGTATGTAAGTTGGTAGCTTAGGAAAAACAAAAACTAAGCCACAGATCTCAAATTGAGTAGCACAGCAAAAAAAGAATTTAGTTGAAGCCATAGGTGTAGATAAGGGGTTTGTCCAAAGATACTGTGTAGATTTCAGAAGGAGACAAAAAGTGTGCTTGTTAAGGACTCTGGGTAACTTCATCATCCGAAAGGCAAATGCTCAAGTAGAAAGAAAGAGGAGTCGTACCAAGAGGATGGAATTGTTTAAGCAGAAAGAGGCCAAAAATATCAACTCTTGCTGAGTATCTATAAAAGGTAAGTAGTAAATAATGCCAACTAGGCTTGTTCATTAGAAGAGCATTGTTTAATGTAGCTGGTGGCAGAGGAAATATGGAGACAGAAAAAGGAGAATGAATGTAGAACTACTAGCTAAAGAGAGACATACAGGTGGAGGAAATATATACATTTTGATTGTAAACTGTCATGAAAGCATGTGTCTTTGCTAAGAGTGGAGCTAATAGATGGATATTGAAAATGTGAAAGGGAATTAAAATAATAAATGGAGATGCCTGAAAAGGCAAAAGAGACGGTGTGTATTATGTATTATGGGTGGGGCAGAGACAAGCTATAGCAAGAATGGTGAGTGCACTGGCATGCCATGGTTAAGAAGCTAAATTAGATTCTTCATGCAATAGGGAGGTAGCATTTTAAATAAGATATCAAATATATCTTGTTAAGTTGGGTGTAGTGGTACACACCTGTAGTCCCAGCTATCCAGGGTGCTGAGACAGGAAGATTGATGGATCCTAAAAGTTCGAGTCTAGTCTGGGTAACATAACAAGATCTCATTTCTTAAAAGAAAAGAAAAGAAAATTTTTAAAAATTTATATATTTTAAAGATTATTTTAATTGACAGTGGGGAGAATGAATTAGAGAAAGTAAGATTTGGGGCAAAAAAATCAAGAAATTAAGACAGAGCAGGGAGAAATGGACAGAAAATAATTGTAGAAATATTAACTTGGAACGATCAGTAGTGCTTGGCTATCTGCAAGGTAGAGGAAGTAGAAGATGAGGAATTTAGCTTCTGATATGGGCAGCTGGTGAAAGCATGATTAAGTTAACTAAGAAGACTGAGAAGTCTGAAGTAAGAGATGTCATTTTAGACATTCTTCATTTTGGCTGCCTATGAGTGGAAAAGTCATTTAGGTAGTTGAAAGTCTGGGTTAGGAAAGTAAATGAACAACAAAGGTGGATATAGGCTATCTGTGGCATTGTGACATAGATGCTTGCTGAGGGCACAGGAGTGGAGGAGTTTGCCTGGTGAGACTAAGCACAGAGAGGGAAAATGAAGACCTTGCATGGAACCCTGGCAAACACTAACTTTTAGAGCCAAGTGGCAAAAGGGAAATCTGTCAGTGGCTGAAAATCATACTAAGAGAGGTAAAAATTGCAGACGTAAACAGAATCTCAAAAACTTACATTCAGTCAAATTCTGTCTAAATGCTGGAATAAGATTAAGCTATATCATGTAAAAGTATCCATTGACTCTGCCACTGGAAGGCCATTTGTGATCTGAAGTGAAATGAAAACTTCTTAGCTGAATGTTGAAGGGAAACATCACGAGCATGCTTCAATGTCAGGATCAATGATACTGCCTTTCAGTGCCTTCCTCAGGATCCATGTTTCAAGACTTAACAATATGGAATTACAGGCAATGCAATAGTCCATGAGAAAACTGAGAACAAAGTCATTTAAATGTCGCGACTTAAGACACATACTAGTGTGTTAATGATAGGGCTTTGCAACTTTCTTCAGAGCTTTCTCTGCAGTCCAGTAGATAACTTAATTTGTTCACTCTAAACAAGATTGAACATTTTAATAAAGTCTTGACTAGTGCTAAGTACACTGTGATGATAACAGTTAAGAAGTATCAATTTTATCATGGGGAATTATGAGTGTCCTGTAATTACTTGTTTGCATCAGTATCTTATTATTTCTTGTTATTGCTTGTTTTAATCTGCATTTTATTATTTCTACCTATATTAGTGACTGTCTTAGAAGTCATTTAACTCAGGTTGGTTTGTGTGTTTTGAAACTTGTCTCTGAGCAAGCTCTGAAGGTCTCTGAAATCACTTCAAGGGTGAACTCTGGAGACATGGGGTTGCAAGGAAGCAGGGCAGGGAATTGGGTAGGCCATGATCATTCCTACTGTAATCACCAACTGGAAATTTGTTTCTGTTGCATGTTGAGCTTCTCTATGGGTTTTCATCAGATAAGGAATATTACAGCTTAAAAGTGTGATAATGTGGCCTTTTACTTCTCCTTCACTGATGGAGGCTAAGTGACCTCTTCAAGGTCAACCAAGTGAGTTGTAGAGCCAAACAGAGTCAAGGTCTGGTCCTCCAGTTAACAAAGACCATGTTATACATATAGAGTCACTGATTTTTTTTTTTTTTAATTCATATGTTCTCCTTGCAATTTAAACAAATTTCATGGAGACCCAGGATTCACAAGATTTTAGTTTGAAGACTTTTGAAATCAAGTCTAAGGTCTTTCTTCAGGCTGGAACAGCTCTTACATCAGAGAAAGGGGGCATGCATAAAACTTCTTTCAGTGTGTCTAGGACAGGCGCCTGCTTCTGAAATAACATTTTTCATTCCTGGAAGGTCCTCAGTATTAAAAACTACTTTCCTATGTTAGTAAACATATCAACCTATCAAACCATACTTTTCTATTTAATGCATTAAGTAATAAATCCAAACTCATTTATATGTAGTCGCTGTTGACTGAACATAGAATCTTCCTGTAGAATTTTCTTCTCCAGGTTGATTCCTGGAAAAATTTCTCATTTTTTTCCAACTCTTCATTAGGCTGTCTGACCAGTAGTATATGGAACTGTTTCTTTCTGTTATCCGGGCAATATATATCTAAACTGCAGTCTAGGATTTTCCTGAGGGACTATTTAGGGAGAAAAATGGTGATATAGCCAGTTATATACATATTAAACTCTGACCACTCTTTTTTCTTCTTATGTGAAATGTTGAACATTTTGGTGCCTGTCAACTTATATTTGTCTAGTTGATTTTATAACCTAAATATGGAAGTTCTTTGTTCTTTCTTATACATTTAATCTTATTTATTTCAGTCTATATATCATGTTATGCCTGTCTTTGGGAATACAGTCATGACATGTATTATGTACACTATGTTTGTATTTTAAGTCACCTTCAGATTTAATAAGCATGCTTTTATGCCCTACACAAGTTGTAGATAAACGTGGAAAAGTACCATTATGCCAAAAATACCACTGTGGCAGGTGTGTCTGCTGCTCTGAGGGTGCAGAGAGAAGGGGAATGCTTTTTTCTTACCACGGGCCCCTGTGTGTTATAGCATTCATCTTTTTGGTGATGTCATATACCTCCTAATATTTCCTCTGTGTAAACAGGCTAACAGAAAGGATTCTTACACATTTGGAATCATGAATTTTTGTGATTCATGAGAAAAATCTTGCACTTTCTCTCTAGGGAGAAACACGTACAGGAATAATGCAGATGGAAAATGTTAATTTGTCAACCTTGTGGGAGAACTGGGGAAGGCATGTGACTTTGGAAGGGTTTTATTGGAATGTAGACACTGGTCAATATTCCCCAGGGTTCTTTATGAGACAAGGAAGTCCCTATGTGGTGGACACAGATTTGCAGAGAATAGAATGGTAGATGTGAATGAGAAGAAAGCAAAATAAAGCCAGTGAAACCTTACAAGCTGCTCCTCCATGACCTCACAAATTGTATTACATTCATAAAACTCATATGCTTTTTGTGACTGGAATTCTTTATGGAGGCCAGTGAGAGGCACTTAGCTTCTTTTCTGGTTTGAAATGAGAGCAGCATCAAGAGGCTACCCTGGTTCCAAATCAAAACAGAAAGAAGCACAAGTAAGGCACACACATTGGCAGTGGAGCTTTTCAGCACCCCAGCCCCTGAGCCCAGAGTTTGAGTGAAATTTCTTTTTTTTTTTGAGTTGGAGTTTCATTCTGTCTCCCAGACTGGAGTGCAGTGGCTGCTCCCGGCCACCGCAGCCTCGACCTGCTGGGCTCCAGGGATCCTTCCGCCTCAGCCTTCCAAGTAGCTGGAACTACAGGCGTGCACTACCATGCCAGCTAATTTTTTTTTTAATTTATTGTAGAGATGAGGTCTCGCCAAGTTGCCCAGGTGGGTCTTGAACCCGCAGGCTCAGGCAATCCACTCACCTCGGCCTCCCAAAGCGCGGGATTACAGGCTGAGCCACCGAGCCTGGCTTGAAATTTCTTTAAGCTTCTAAGGGCAGAGAAGATCCCAAATGACACCTATGTCCCCATACACCTACCAGCATCCCGGCAAGACTTTTTCTCTGTTATTTCAGGGACCTTTTGGACTCTCTGAAGCATATCTATGTTAACTTGGGCTGAAACCTTGATCTGCAAAGATGCTTCTCTAATCTTAAATTGGCTTCAAATAACAAAAGCATGACCCTAACCTACCACCAGCAGTCTCTCCAGAGTGTGGGAATTCCAGGATTTCTGTGAGTTTCGTGTGTGTGTGTGTGTGTGTGTGTGTGTGTGTGTGTGTGTGTGTTTCTCTCATGCTTCACTGAAGATTGAACAAGTTCAGTACTGAAGCCACTGCCAGTACACACTTGAGCACTGAGTGTCTTGCTCGCCACGTCAGCTCTCCGCTTTCACTGTTCTGCTCCCTTTGATGTGGGACCCATGCTAGAGGCCCTCTGAGGGAGAATGTTTTGTGGGAAATTTGAAAGTCAGGCCACCTCTGCTGCCCAGTGGAATGTGAAGCTCCGGAATACTCAGGGCTGAGTCCAGTTTTTTTCTGCTGGTAGAAGATAGGGGAGTGTTGTTTCACAGGTTTTTGTCTCCTGATGTTGCTGAAAAGGCAAAAGTCCTCAGGAACAGCTCTGGAATCACTGACCTCAATAGGTTTGGGAAAAAAATGTAGTTTCCAAGACGTTTTTGAGTTGTCAGGTTGAAATCTACATATATTTTCTTTTCTTTTTCTTCTTGACAAAGCACTAGAACATTCTCATTAAAAATTACTGGAGACCAAATTATATAGACATTTATATATTTTAAACAAACATCAAATGTCTTTATGTCTCTATCTTTTAAAGGATACAGGAGAACCAAGATCAAACAAGGTAAAGGAATTAAACAGAATTAGAAGTATGAACTGTTTACTGGGGTAGGCATTAATTAAATATCAAGATCTAGGTACTTGTAATATAAAAGTGAATTTGGGGGGGAGGGGTAGGGTGATGGGATTAATGGTAGTAAATATCTGTCTGGGGATGGGGAGACACTTCCTATCAACAAGAGTGCCTGAATGAGGCATATTTCTACACCTAACCCTTAACTGTACCCCACAATATCATAATAAAAAATATTGAATAAAAAAAAGAAATACTGAAAAAGAGAAAGAAAGGAATTAATTAATTAATTAATCAATTAAATTTTTTTAAAATGGCAAAAATAAAGGAGTAAGTCCTAACATATCAATAGTAATCTTGAATGTAAATGGATTAACTGTTCCATTTAAAATATATATACTGGCTAAATAGATAAGAAAATATGACCCAACTATATCCTGCCTACAACAAACTTACTTCACCTTTAGAGAGATATACAGAATGGACTGGGCATGGTGGTTCATGCTTGTAATCCTAGCACTTTGAGAAGCCAAGGTGAGAGGATTGCTTGATCCTGGGAGTCTGAGACCAACTTAGGCAATATAGTAAGACCTCATCTCTACAGAAATTAAAAAATTAGCTGGGTGTGGTGGCACACACCTGTAGTTCTAGCTACTCAGGAGACTGAGGTGGAAAGATTGTCTAAGTCCAGAAGAGCAGGGCTGTGGTGAGCTGTGATCTTGCCACTGCTTTCCAGCAGGGTGAGATTGAGACTCTGACTCAAAAAATTAAAAAAAAAAATAAAGACATACACAGAATGAAAGTAGAGGGATGGAAAAGAACGTTCCATGCACACAGTAAACAAAAGTGAGTAGAAGGAGCTATACCTATGTCAGATGAAACAGACTTTAGGTCAAAAACAGTAAAAAGATAAAGTTCATTATATAATTATAAAGGAATCAACTCAGCAAGAAGATATGACAATTGCAGGTATATATACACTGTACACCAAAGCATCCAGATATAAAAGGAAAAATTATTAGATCTAAAGGAGGAGATAGACTCCAATACAATACTAGTTGTGGAAATCAACAGCCCACTATCAGCAATAGGCAGATCATCTAGACATAAAATCAACTAAAGAACACTGAATTTTACCTGCTCTTTAGACCAAATGAACCTAACAGACATTTACATTTCACCCAGCAGCTGCAGAATACACAATCTTTTCATCAGCACACGAAACATTCCCCAGGATAGACCATATGTTAGGTCATAAAACAAGCCTCATCAAATTTCCCAAAACTGAAATCATATCAAGTATCTTCTCAGACCACAATGGAATAAAACAAGAAATCAATAACAAAAGAACTTTGGAAATTGTACAGATACATGGAAATTAAACAACATGCTCCTGAATAACCACCGAGTTAATGAAGAAATTAAAGAGAACATTTTTTAAAATTCTTGAAAAAAGTGAAAATGGAAATACAAGATAACAAAATCTATGGGATACAACAAACACAGTGCTAAGAAAGAAGTTTATAGCAATAAATATCTACATCAAAAAGTAGAAAAATTTGAAATAAACAACCTAGAGATGCACCTCAGTAAACTAGAAAAGCAAGAACAAACTAAACCCAAAATTAGTAGAAAGAAATACATAATATTGATCAGAGAAGAACTAAATGAAATGGAGACTAACAAAAAAATACAAAGAATCAACACAATGATAAACAAGATTGATAAACCACTAGCTAGACTAGCCAAAAAAAGAGACAAGACACAAATAAACAAAATCAGAAACAAAAAAAGGAGACATTACAACTGATACCATAGAAATACAAAAGCTACTCAGAGATTACTATGAACAACTATACACTAATTAGAAAATTTGGAGGAAATGAATAAATTTCTGGACACATACAATCTACCAAGACTGAATCAGGAAAAAATACAAAATCTGAAAAGATAAATAATGAGTAACAAGGTTGAATCAGTAATAAATTGTCTCTCAACAGTGAAATGCCCAGGACATTATGGCTTCACTGCTGAATTCTACCAAACTTTTCAAGAAGAATTCATATAAATTATCCTCAAACTATTCCAAAAAATAGAAGAGAAGGAAGTTCTTCCTAACTTCTTTTATGAAGCTAGAACTACCTTTATACCAAAACCAAATAAGAACACAGCAAAAAAAAAAAAAAAAAAAAAACTACAGACCAATATCTCTCATAAATATAGACACAAAGATTCTCAACAGAATACTAGCAAACTAAATCCAACAGCACATCAAAAAAGTAATACATCACAATCAAATAGGATTTATTCCAGGGATTCAATGATAGTTCCACATATGTAAATCAATAAACATGATACATCACATCAACAGAATGAAGGACAAAAACCATATGATCATCTCAATAGATGCAGAAAAATATGATAAAATTTAATATCTCTTAAAAAAAAAGATCAACAAGTTAGGCATAGGAGGAAGATACCTCAACATATAGAGACCATATATGACAAATCCACAGCTAACATATTTAATTGGGAAAAGCTGAAAACATTTCTTCTAAGAACTGAAATTAGACTAGGATGTCCACCTTTACCACTCTTATTCAACATAGTACTGGAAGTCTTAGCCAGAGCCATCAGGCCAAAGAAATAAATACATAGCAGCTAAATGGAAAAAGAGGAAGTCAAATTATCCCTCTTGGCAGATGACATGGTCTTCTCTTTAGCAAAACCTAAAGATTCCACTAAAAAAACTCTTAGATCTGATAAACAATTTTAATAAAGTCACAGAATACAAAATCAACATACAAAAACCAGTTGTTTTTCAATACACTAGTGACAAACTAGCTGAAAAAGAAATCAAAAAAGAAATTCGATTTACAAAATCTCTGAAGAAATAAAATTCCTAGGAATAAATTTAACTAAGAAGAAGGTGAAAGACTGTTTGTTTGTTTTTTTTGAGTTGGAGTCTCACTCCGTCACCCAGGCTAGAGTGCACTGGCATGCTCACAACCACCCCAACATCAACCTGCTGGGCTCCGGCAATCCTTCCACCTCAGTCTTCCAAGGAGCCGGAACTACAGGCACACACTATCATGCCAGGCTAATTTTCTATTTATTGTAGAGACGAGGTCTCGCCAAGCTGCCCAGGCTAGTCTCGAACCCGCAGGCTCAGGCAATCCACTCGCCTCGGCCTCCCAAAGTGCTGGGATTACAGGCTGAGCCACCGAGCCCAGCCTGTAAAAGACTTCTACAAGGAAAACTGGAAAACACTGGTGAAAGAAATTGAAAAGCACACAAACAAATGGAAAGACATGCTATCTTTGTGTTGCTATAAAACAATACCTGAGGTTGTGTAATTTATGAAGAAAATAGATTTTATTTGGCTCATGTTTCTGTAGACTACACAAGAGACATGACACCAGCATCTGTATCTGATGAGGGCCTTGGCATGCTTCCATTCATGGAGGAAGGGGAAGGGGTAGGGGAGCTGGCTTATGCAGACTTCACATGGCATAAAAGGAAGCAAAGGAGAGAAGGAGAAAGTGACAAGTCGTTTTAACAACCAGTTCTCTCAGGAACCAATAGAGTGAGAACTCACTCACCCCCTCCCCAACCCCCACTCTCCATCTACACAAAGCAATCTACAGATTCAATGCAAACCCTACCAAAATACCATGACATGCTTTACAGATATAGAAAAAAAGAATCCTAAAACGTGTGTGTGGCACACAAAAAAAGATTGAATAGCCAAAGCAATCCTAAGCAAAAACAACAAAGCCGGAGGCATCACACTATCTGACTTCAAAATATATTACAAGGCTGTAGTAACCAAACAGCATAGCACTGGTATAAAAGCAGGCACATAGACCAGTGAAACAGAATAGAGAAGCCAGAAATAAACCCATGTATTTACTTCCAACTGATTTTCTACAAAGGTACCAAGAACATACTTTAGGGAAAGGACAAGGACACCACCCACTTCAATAAATTGTACTAGTAAAATTGAATATCCACATGCAGAAGAATGAAACTTGACCCCTATGTCTAATTATATTTAAATCCTAATCTGAACAGATGTTATTGAACAAATACACATGAAAGCCAAGCAACAGGGGCAGTAAATACATTTGATTCTATTAAAAAGTTGTTGGAAACAGTAGTTTATATAAATATCCAAGTCTAGTATCAGTACAATTCTGAGCTTCAGAACCTATTGATTATTATCTTGAATTGATAATTACTTCCCTTAGTAACATTTTTATAACATGTTTTGTTTTGGGATTATTCTTTCAGGAGAGTAAGAGAAATAGCAAGACACACATTAATTTTATAGTATTCGGGATTTTTTTTCTTTTTTTTATTTTTAAGATGTGGGGTGTAATTCCAGATTAGGTACATAAGTGATCATTGAACAGGTAAAGTTTGGGCCTCTTTTTTGGTCCCCAGTTCTACTGTTTTGAGATCAGGTACCCTTATTGATGTTATGTGCTCCCCCTCCCATCCCCTGGCAGTTTCCCACTACTGTCAATCCCTTTCATATAGTATTATGGGAAATGTTCAGAGTCTGCTTATGAGTGAAAACATGTGGTACCTAGTTCTTTGTTTCTGTGATAGATCACTGAGTATAATAGACTCTGAATCCATCTAAGTTGCTGCAAAGTCCATAATTTTGTCCTTCTTTATGGCTGTGTAACATTCCATTTAGAATAACTGACCTGTACTCCACATCTTTAAAATAAAAAAGAATAATGATCACAAATTTTGAAGATAGTTTAATCATTTCCGATCTTCATTTACTTGAATAGTGTTAGCAAACAATATTTGCATTCTGTTTATGCAACCACAACTTTTTTCCTTTATGAATATCTGATTAAATATGTTAAATTAAAAAGGTGTATTTTCTATTAAAAGGTCTAGGATCAATATATTCAAGAATTAGGACTGTGTTCACAGTAAAGTCAACGCTGTTTCAACACTGTCGTTATTTTTACATAAAGACAAAATTGTGTGTCTATGCATGAATGTGTTTGGGTACAGTGGCAAAAATGGAAATAATTATGAGTATGTAAATTGTTCCAAACATGTCATATGCACACACACACACACACACACACAGTTTCACCTTGAAAGTACACTATTCAGCTAATGTTCTGGTAAATAATAATAATGATAATAATAATAAACATTCATATTTACAGGAATTTCAGGATGATAATGTTTTATTTCTTTTCATCTTAAATATTTAATCAGACATTTTGTCTGAGACTAAAATTGTCACTTGAGAGAATATTATGAAAGAACATATTTTATCCCTTGGTTGTCCTCAGTAGGATGTTCTGAATTTTTGTGCATGTTGGTCAAGTTTATTGGAGATCAAAATAGATATCAATATTTAAATAGCAAACAACTTATTAAGAGACTTGCTTAGGTAACATCTTCAGAAAACAATTTCACACGGACAAAAATCCACTAAGAAATATGAAAATAATAGAAAACTGACACAGAACTTAAGAGATAAATGGAGTTCTATTATCAGAGCCTTTCTCTCAGGAAGGCTGTGCCAAAAGTAAAATGATTCAGTGATGTGGGTGTTATATCCCAGGCAGAACAATGAGATGATATGTCATCTTTTTAGATTATAACAATAATAGTAATAATACAATGATAAGATATTTCATCTTTTTAGATTAACCAAAAATTATAGTAATAATAACAAGAAGGAGGAGGAAGAGGAGAAGGAGACAATGACAATAAAGAAAAAGGAGAAGGAAAGAAAGAAGAGGAAGAATTATTACAGTAGAAGAAGGGGAGGGGAAACCAACAAAAACCACAACTGTAGTACATGTAGTGTGATGTACCACCCAGATGTCTTTACTCCTCAGGACTAAAGTGCTTATTCCTCCAGCTCTTGAGGGTGTTGACAGCTGTTGTGTTTGCAGCTGAGTATCTTTCTCAGAGATTACTCTCAGCTGAAAATAACTGACTTTCTCAAAGTCATGGTTCCTTACCAGGAAGCATCTTGCATCCTACGACTGGTCAGTATGGTGGTATAAAAGTTAGGCCCCTTTTCCCTAATTTGGGACTACTCTGCAGGACCAGCCCAACTCCAGAGCTTCCCATGGAATCAGCTAATCTATTTGTTGTGACTGAATAACTGCTTAGATTTTCCTTCTGTGCAATTCTGTTTTGCTTCGACACAGGTGTTGAACACAAAACCACTCACCAATAAAATTTCTTCAAGGAAATCTCCACAGCTCCAGTTCTGGAAAAGTCAACCTGCAACAACATCACCTATATATTGCTAACTATATATCAAGCCCTGTTGTGTCTTACATGATAACACATTTAATCTTCACAACATGGGGTAGATAAAATTATTATACCCATTTTACAGATGAAAAAATTGAAGGATGGGGGCCAAATAGCTTGCCCAAGTTCTTATATCCGGTAACTATCAGAAAGAGCCAGGGTTTATACACAGGCACTATGACTCTAGACTACATGCTCTTAATCATTATGCTATAATGCCTTTTTTAAAAAATTTATTTTAAAATTGTGGGGTACAGTTAAGGGTTAGCTATACAAATATTCGCTGTGAAGGTACCCTTGTTGATGAGATGTGCCCCCTCTTCCCCAGGCAGATATTGACTACCGTTAATCCCAACTCCCTGCCCCCCCCGTAGTTTCCCACCACTGTCAATCCTTTTCTTATAGTATTACGATAGTTGTTCAAGGTCCACTTATGAGTGAGAACATGTGATACTCAGATCTTTGTTTCCGTGAAATATCACTCAGTATTATAAACTCTAATTCCATCCAGGTTGCTGAGAAATTCATAATTTTGTTCTTTATAATGCCTTTTAACCTTGATAGCATAGAGTTTGATTTCCAAGTTGCCTTTTTAAAAGATAACAGGCTGTCTCACTTCAATGTATTTAAAATAAATTGTATTTGGAAAATAACACCTCTTTTCATGAGAACATAAAGAAGGAACTACTATGCTTAAATTAGACTTCTGCCCCCCTTGCCTCTTTAGTTTTTCATTACAATAGCCAAAATAATTCTGTCAAACCTAAGTTGTATTCTGCCATTCCTCAGATCAAAATCCTTCAACAGTTTCCCATCTTACTCATAAGAAAAGCCAAATTCTTATATGGTGGACTAAATTTTTTGTTCAAAAATATATGCTGTTTCTCTCTACAGGGCCTATCCCTACATGTCCCTCCCTGTGAGAGAAGTATACTTCCCACCCCATTGACATTAAGCTTGTCCAAGTGACTTGCTATTGCCAGTGGACTAGGACTATAATAGCCATGTCTGAGCAGAAGCTTTAAGACCTGGCACATGGTTCCACTATGGCCCTTTTACCTCTGTCCCATATATGGGATACTCCTTTAGCCTGATTACCTGAATGAAGACAATATAAACAGAATCACAAACAAGCCACATAGGACATTCAAAATGAACCCCAAATTTTGTTGCTGTAAGCCACTAAGATTTGGGAATTTTTTTCACTGCAGTATAACTCAGAGAAAGCTGGTTCCTGCATTTGTTGGGACCATTTATGATATTCAATACCCCCTACCCTTCTCCCTTACATGTTTGACTTCATTATCTGCACTCATGAAGACTGTAATCCAAACTCATGATTGTGTTAAGCACCCCATCTTGTCCCACCACACTCACCATCTTCTTCAAGGTCCACCCTGAACACTCCAGGAATTGAGTTAGATGTGCCTCCTCATAACTCTCATAGCACTCTCTACTTAGTCTACTATAGCATTTAGTACACCATAATACAACTGCTGGTTTAAATGACCTCCCCTTTAACCCTACCCAGTCCCTGACTATCTAGGGCAAGAGCTATATATTATATACTCGTATAACCAGAACACAGCACTGTGGTCATTGTATGAAAGGAGTTTAATAAATGTTTATTGAATAAATTAGCATATTCACATGTTTGATTTATTAAACTTTTATTTTTCATTACATTTAGTACAGCAAAGCAAATATAGGTAAACATCAGTATTTTTTACACAATAGCAGACAGAAAAGAAAGCCAGCCACAATTTATAGTGCTTTTTCAGTTGTTGTTATATTTGTTTGTTTAACACTTGAAGCTACATCATTTTACTGGTGAATTTTTTCAAACTTTCAAGAAAAGGCCTATATCTATAGCTATATGCTATGTACTATCTTCCAGATAATGCAACAAGATGGAAAGATTTCCAAAAAATTTTATAAAGCTATCAAAACTCATACCAAAATACAACAGAGATGGCAAGTAGTCAATCACATTTACCCTATTAGACAATATATTAAAATGGTTGGAACTTTTCAAGACACTACACAAGAACTAAATATGAAAATACATTAAATGGAACTGGAACACATACAATACCAAATACAATATGTACTCCCAATACATGACACCTAAGGCCCTATGACCCGACTTTGCATGGCCCCTCTGACTGCCACGCATTCTTCTATCTGAAGTTGTGAACAAAGAATTGCCTGTGCCCAACATCAGCTCTATTGGCCTCATCTTCCAGTGCCTCCCTGTACTGCTCTGGCCAGTCCTGTGGCTCCTTTCTGTGGATTCTGGCCACATATCGCAGGGCTTTCATCTTGGAGGTTTCCAATCGGGCTCTAGGGCCCCATACAAACTCATATTGCACTGGATCGCTGTCAGGAACCCGTAAACTGTCGATATAGCGCTGACTCAAATACCTACAGGTAATCACATGCTTTCTCCCAGACTGAACCCCTAAGCCCCGCAGAAAGGCCCAGACTGCAGACTCCCTGGCATGGTTTCCCATTATAAAGATGAAGCTTAGGACCTGCATCAAAAAGTTGTTGCCAGGCCTGTTTGGACTATCCACAATCTCTTCAATTTCTTCCATTTCCCTTCGGTTGTACAGGGTATAGGAGTGATTCCTGGGATCAAGTACCACCAGCTCTGTCCCATAGACATGGTTCAGGGTGCGAGCAGCACGATTTAAGAGATCAGGGAACACTTTGCTGCACTCTCGGCCGATATAGTACAGAATTCCTTTTTTTGGTATAGGCAGCTTAGTTGAATCCATAAGCAGAAATAACTGGACCAATTTCCTTGACTTGCTCTCCAATCTTGACTCAGGCCATGAATGTGGAGGATATTTTGAGGAATAGTTGGAAACCTCTGAATCAGCAGATGCTACCTCTGCAGGAGCTTCCTCAAAAAATGGCCTCCTAAAGTGAGGGAGAGCCTGCCAACCCTCAGCAAGGGCTCTGGCAGCATCTTCTTCCAGAGCCTCATTGTATTGCTCTGGCCAGTCCATAGGATCTTTGTTATAGATCTTAGCCATGAACTTCAGAATTTTCATCTTGGTGGTTTCTAGGTGGGATCTTGGGCCCCAGAAAAACTCATACTCCACTGGATTATAGTCAGTTACTGGCCTGTAGTCCAAGTAACGCTGCCACACAAACTCTACAGACAGAAGTCTCTTTGGGTTCCCAAAAATGGAAAGCCTCCTCTCCCGCTGCACCCCCATCCTCCAGAGCATTTCCCAAATCTCAGCCTCCTTGGCTTGGTTGCCACTCAAGAATATCTGTCCTAGAATCATCATCAGGAGGCCCATCTTTGGCCCATTTGGCCTCTCTTCTAATCCTTCAAAGGGCACAGGTCCCAGTTTGTTGAGCAGAATGTAGGTGTGTGCCTCAGGGTCAAGTTCCCTCAATTCAAACCTAAAAATGCACTCTAGGTGGGCTGCTGCTCGTCTTAGGATCTCAG
>CAUYQG010033476.1:0-11709 GCA_963574415.1 Tarsius wallacei | reverse complement strand
GGAACTACAGGCGAGCGCTACCACACCTGGCTAATTTTTTTTATTTATTGTAGAGATGAGGTTTCGCCTGCCCAGGCGGGTCTCGAACCCGTGGGCTCAGGCAGTCCACTCACCTCAGCCTCCCAAGGCGCGGGATTACAGTCTGAGCCACCAAGCCCGGCTTTGCTTTTTTTTTTTTCTTATTTATTTTTGAGTCATGGTCTCACTTTGTTGCTCAGACTACAGTGCAGTGGCATGATAGGATCACAGCTCACCATAGCCTCAACCTCCTGGGCTCCAGCAATCCTTCCACCTCAGTTTCCTGAGTAGCTGGAACTATAGGCATATGCCACCATGCCCAGGGATGAGGCCTTGCAATGTTGCCTAGGCTAACTTTTACATTTACTGATCTGGACTTAAACAAATCAAACAAACACTTACTGAGAATATAACATAAGCAGGCATTTCTACTAAGTGCTGTTACACAAAGAAAAAAATATGGACCTCTATGTCAAAGAGTTCACACTGTGGTTTACAAACAACTAATTAACGTAATTTTTTAAGGGCATACCAAGAAACATGCACAAAGTGGTACAGAGGCAAAGGTGACAAACTCTGGGGATCAGGAAGAGATTCATGAGAACAGGAAGTAAAGGGTAAATTCTCTGTTTTCAGCTTGGTGGATGGTGATACCAGCAATTAAGATAGAGAATCTAGGAAGCCAAGCTTGATGGCATTGGAAATACTTCTTGTAAAAGGAGGCAAGGCTACCAGATGACTCTAGGAAATGATGGTGAGAACATTGACGAGACTGGTAAAGATCTAAATAAGGGATAAAAGAAATGAGAGCAGGTAGAGCTGACCAGGAAAGAAATTGCTAGTCAAAGAGAACAACTTTTCATGACAGAGACCACACTTGTTCAATTATAAGCAAAGCTCTTTTCTATTAAAATCTCCAAACAATCCCTTTTGCTCATCCCGGCTATTTTTTTCTCTTCTGATGGTTGATAACTGTGGTTACCACTGTGAAACCATTCATGTTTATAAAGATTTGTAATAGTTCAAAAAAAAGGAACACAACACAAGCTTCATATTCTAACGGTTTATGTCAGTTTAAGTAATAAAACCACAGGGCAGACACATTTTAGGAGGAGAAAATATTCCTCACTCTGCATCTTTCTCAAATCTTTCCTGTAATTCTTCTCTCTTTTTGGTAAACAAATCTAACACCCCAAATGTTTCCTAGAGCAGCAGGGACAAAGTCAAAGTAAAACAAAGAGGACTGAATTGGAAACAAAGCAAAAGTTAAAGGGGGTGCCTCATAACAAGGACCCTAAAGTCAACTAAGCACTTCATTGAGTAATGCTGTTAACACAGGCACAAGACCAAACATTGTAGTCAATCAGAAATACAGGAACAAAAGACAGGTTATATTCCCTTGTATCTTTTTCCTGGCCCCAATTCAAAATTTGTTTTGTGTTATTTTTACTTTTCTTATTGGGGGATCCCAGGAGAAGGATACCAGAGGCTCTAGGTGAAGGTAAAATAATCCAAAGTACATAATCCAGAATCATATCCACACTCAGAGGTACTAATCAACAATGTGTTGCCCAGAACCTTCCACAATGCATAGGCTCCTACCTATGACTCAAGACACACAATCCTGAGAATGGTTTTAAGGAATCAAAGCAAACAACATTCCTATAGTTCCACTCTTGTCACATCTCTACCCTGAACAAGCAAAGTTTGTTTGAATACTCATATGCTAGGCACTTTACATACATTAGTATCACATTTAATGTTGTGAAGGAAGTACTACCATTGTTTTATAGATGAGGAAACTAAAGGGTAGAGATGAGAGACCTGTCCAAAGCCACATTTTGTTAAGTGGCAGAAATGGGACTGGAACCCAATCATCTGACCACTAGCCCAGAGTCTGGACAAGGCCCAACAGACACAAAAGTCACATCCATGAAGACACTCAGCAATATAACCAGTCCTGCCAACAACTGTTAACACATAGGTACTTACTGAAATGTACAATGTGAAAATCCCAAGCAAATTATACTTCAAGAACAAGATAGCGTGCTATATAGCCATTTAAAGTAATTTATGAGGATGATGTAAAAACAGGGGAAAATGTTTGAAATACACACGAACAAAGCAGAATACATAAATACATGTATACAATGATTACTAGAATGTAATGTCTACCAGGGCAGGGATTTTTATCTGTTTTGTTCACCATTATATTTCCTGTTATGCACCTGGCACTCAATCAATACTGGTTGAATGACTGGTACACTGTAATGTTATATATTAATATGAACAAGACCTGAAGGATAATAAGCAGGGAAGAAAACTTACTTTAGGTTACAATGGAAACATCAATGATATTATTTTCTTAAATACTGTAGCAACATCTTGACAATAAAAATTGAAACATAAATTCAAGACTGGAAAACACATATCAAAAAAAAAAAAAAAAAAAAAGAACACGAATGTCAAATCACTCCTTGATTTCATATGGTTTACATGGTTCCTAAGGTAGAGAAAAAGCACAGCAAGAAGACTAGAATATAAGCTGCCTTTGAATCTGATGAAAAGCTTCTTTTCTGGAAGGTAGTGAGCATGTTGTATGTGGTGCCAGGTACACAGTGATGACAATAACCTTTCTAAGCTGGCAAGACAGGGACAACTTTGCACTAGCCGTACTTAGGCAATTCTCAATGTCACTCTGGACATTTGTCATTGCTGTTTTAAAAATGAGTTTGTACTAAAACACACATCAGACTTCCAGACTAAAGCACTGTGAAACATGTCAACATACCTATTAACAGCCAACTATATGAAACACAAGAATTTAATCTAGATTCTACTTAGTTACAGACATGCAAAGAAATCTGACATCAGATCACTAAAATAGAAATCAGATGGTCGCTCAGCACACAAACACTCAGTATTACTAGGCCCAGCTTGCAAATACTTTCCCATAAGTAACAACAACAAAAACATTATTGGTAAATTAATGAGCATGCAAATCAATAAAAATAAAATAGCCTTAAAATTCCACTATGCTAGGGTGAAAGAAAGCTAATTTAATAAAATCTTCACCAAATATTGTACAATTATCTGATGCCACTTAAGAAAAAGGCTAAAATAAGGCATTTTGTTGTTACGAACATTAATTGATCATGTTATAAGTGAAAAAGGCAAAAAGCTATTTGTTTTGAACACAGGACTATAAAGACTTCTGCATTTAGAGCCAGAACTCCTAAAAACTCATTATGATTAATCTACAAAGGGAAAAAACTATACATGGAAGAATCTTAAAAGATTTTCCAGCCATATTTTGCTGAAGAACAAACATTAGATTGAAAACAAATCCAAGAAAGGGTATGGCAGAATAGAGTGTTCTAAGAAAACATTTTCCCAACCTTACTGCACTTAATACAGCAATTTATAAAACAAGAAGAAATGCAGTAAAAACATTCATAATTGGTTTATTTTTCCAGTCCTATCTGGGGAACACAAGTCTTGAAAAACGAGCAGTGTAGTTCACTATGTCACTCAAGTGTTGAAGTTTTATTTATTTATGTATTTATTTATTTTGAGTAGGAGTATCACTCTGTAGCCCAGGCTGGAGTACAGTGGCACGCTCATGGCTACTGCAGCCTCAACCTGCTGGGCTCAGGTGATCCTCCCGCCTCAGCCTTTTAAGTAGCTGTAACTACAGGCATATATCACCATGCCTGGCTAATATGTGTTGAAGTTTTAAAACCCTAATCCTTTTTTCCAATAGTAAAAATACTTCAGTCTACATTTTTATGATCCTCCATACTTTATTCTCTTTTACCTATACATCTTAGCCTCTCATTCCAGCTCAGAAGCTAGCCTTCCCATTACCATGCTCTTCTGTAGGCTCTGGACTTCTGTAACCTGTACTGCTCTTCTATCCCACCTTCAAGGTCCTCTTGCCTCAACACAAAGCTCAGGTAGAGCTCACTATAGCTCCCGGACTAAATCTTGCCCATGTAAGTGGCCTATTTCTTCTCTCTCCTGAAGCAGCTGGGTGGGGCCCTGAACATTCATTTCCCTGCCCATATCCACTTCTGGCCCATCACCAAGGAAAGTCAGCTCCACAGTCATGACCCTGTCTGGGCTGTCTAGGGTTCTACCAAGGCTGAACCTCTTCCCAAGCAGCCTGTCAGCAAATGCCACAAGGGTTCCATGGAACAGTATTAATAGGATCCACTGAATAACTGACAAAATTCTTAGCTAACTACTGCACATTTTATAATAAAATGTCTATTCTTTCAAGAAAAGAGTTCTTTCATCTATAACAACAAATAAAATAATATTTGTGTGTATAGGTTTCATATAAAAATATAGTGTGTAAAAAGGCAATTTCTTTAAAGATTTATACATGATCATTAAAAAATACTTACTTATCAGATTCCCCCTCCCTTCTACAACACAAAACCTTACTTGGCAATCATCCTATCTAACGCAACTATCCCATTTGTATAGGATGATGGCACATTCTCAAACAATGATTCTGTTTTGCCACTATTCGAACACCAATAGTAGTTGTCCCCTGAACCTCCATAGAAAAGTAAGCATTTTCTCTGTTCTCTACCTTTAGCCCTTGATTTGATTTTCTGAGCACCTTCCTTTTCGATAATAATCTTACTCATGAACTGGGCCCAGAACACATACAGAAAGTTACCCTCTGACATAGGACCCTCACTAAATTAAAAGCCCAGTGTCCCAAACAACTGGAATGTTTTCTACTTAAGATACTTCATACAACTACACAAATGAGATTTTTCTACTTACAAGACTTTACCCAGCTACTTAGAAGGCTGAGGCATGAGGACCGCTTGAGGTCAAGGCCAGCCTGGGCAACATAGTAAGACCTCATCTCATAAAAAAAAAATTTTGGGGAGTGGGAGTTGGAGTCTCACTCTGATGCCCAGGCTAGAGTGCAGTGGTCTGCTTATGGTCACCACAGCCTCAACCTGCTGAACTCAGGTGATCCTTCTGCCTCAGTCTTCCAAGTAGCTAGAACCATGGGCATGTGTTGCCACGCCTGACTAATTTTCTTTTAATTGACTGTAGAGACAAGGTCTCGCCAAGTTGCCCAGGCTAGTCTTGAACACCTAGGCTCAGGCAATCCTCTTGCCTCTGCCTCCCAAAGTACTGCGATTACACGCTTGAGTCATCAAGTTCAGGCATGGTGGTACATCTGTAGTCCCAGCTACTCAGAAGGTTGAGATGGGAGGATCACTTAAGCCCAAGCATTTGAGGCTTTAATGAGCTATGACTGCATCACTATACTCCAACCTGACTGACAGAACAAGATCTCATCTCCTAAAATAAATAAAAAATGTAGTAACAATAATAATAAGGCTGGGCGCAATGGCTGACATCTATAATCCCAGCACTTGGGGAGGCTTGCCTGAGCCCACAGGTTCAAGACCAGCCTGGGCAACTTAGCAAGGCCTCATCTCTACAATAAATTTAAAAATTAGCTGTAGTGGCACATGCCTGTGGTTCCAGCCACTAGGAAGGCTGAGGCAGAAGGATCACTTGAGCATAGCAGGTCGAGGCTGCGGTGGCTGTGAGCATGCCCCTGTACTCCAGCCTGGGCGACAGCTTAAGACTCAGACCCCCCCAAAAAAATAAATAATAATAATAATAATAATAATAAAAAGAGACTTCAAGCCGGGCTCGGTGGCTCAGCCTGTAATCCCGCGCTTTGGGAGGCTGAGGTGAGTGGATTGCCTGAGCCCGCGGGTTCGAGAACCGCCTGGGCAACCTGGTAAGACCTCATCTCTACAATAAATCAAAAAAATTAGCTGGGTGTGGTAGCGTGCGCCTGTAGTTCCAGCTATTTGGAAGGCTGAGGTGGAAGGATTGCCAGAGTCCAGCAGGTCGAGCCTGCAGTGGCCGGGAGAGGCCACTGCACTCCAGTCTGGGTGACAGAGTGAGACTCCAACGCAAAAAAAAGAGACTTCAAATCCCAAAAGGCAAAAAAAGTGCTGGGAGTGGTCTCATGGTTGTAATCCCAGCATTTTGGGAGGCAGAAGTCAGAGGATTGCCTGAGCCCAGGGGTTCGAGACCAGCCTGGGCAACTTGGTGAGACCTCGTCTCTACAATCAAAAAAATTAGTCAGGCGTGGTAGTGCTTGCCTCTGGTTCCAGCTACCTGGAAGGCTGAAGCCAGAAGGATCACCTGAGCCCAGCAGGTTGAGGCTGCAGTGGCCGTGACCATGTCACTGCACTGTAGCCTGGGCTACAGAGTAAGATTCTGACTCAACAAAAAAGGCAATAGAAGGCTTAACTTAATGCTGTGCCAGGGATCATCCACAGGCACAAAAAAACAAGTAACACAGACATGTTATCAGTATCAGTGAAAAATTTAAGCCACTTCTAAAATTTGGATAGCTTTTATTCATAGACAGCTTTTCGTAAGATTTTTTCTTTTTTTTGAGTTGGGATCTCATTCTGTTACCTAGGCTGGAGTGTAGTGGCACAACCACAGCTCACCACAGCCTCAATCTCCTGTGCTCAGGTGGTCCTTCTGCCTCAGTCTCCCCCAAGTACCTGAAACTACAGGGGCATGCCACCATGTCCAGTTAATTTTTTGATTTTTTTTGTAGAGATGAGGTCTTGCTATATTACTTTGGCTTGTACTCCTGGGTTCAAGCAATCCTTCCACCTAGACCTCCCAAAGTGCTGAGATTACAGGCATGAGCTACCATGTCTAGCCTAAAATTTTATTTTATTTTATTTTTTGAGTTGGAGTCTCACTCTGTCGCCCAGACTGGAGTGCAGTGGCCGCTCCCGGCCACCACAGCCTCGACCTGCTGGGCTCCGGCGATCCTTCCGCCTCAGCCTTCCGAGTAGCCAGAATTACAGGCACGCTCTACCACGCCCGGCTGATTTTTTTGATTTATTGTATAGATGAGGTCTCGCCAAGTTGCCCAGGCAGGTCTCGAACCCATGGGCTCAGGCAATCCACTCACCTCAGCCTCTCAAAGGCGCGGGATTACAGGCTGAGCCACCGAGCCTGGCTTAAAATTTTAATTTTTAATTTACATACATACATAACATTTTCTACAAGCCAAACAGTACCTAGACCATATGAAAGAATATCTCAATATACTACAACATATTGTGCAAACATCACTGACCAATGGGGACACCAGTGATGATCTAAGTGACCATCACTATTGACCCCCCTTTTAGAGACATGTGCAACAGGGGAACGACAGTAGCCAAACCACCAAGTGTTTAGGGGTAAACTAAACCACTTGAATAATTCCCTCTCATCCTCAAAAACTATTTGTTACAAAAATAAAAACAACGCCAGTTTTTATCCAACCTGGAAGAGAAAAAAATGTAGATGACTCCCTCTCCTTTACTCTAAATCAAGCTGTTCTGCTCAGTCTCTTTGGTTACGTTTCTTCTGAACCACTTAAAACACCACTGAGTCCCGTTATGTATAGCCAAGCCAACCAAAAGAACCATGATCTTTCCTGTCCAGTCCCAGAAAGAAAATGAACGTTAACATGCTCCTCAGTGAGGTTCAGGAAGGGAAAAAACCAAAATTTGTCTTCTACCAAGAATTAAATTTTTGTGGATTATTTTTCTCTTTGCCTCATTTTCTCTTTAACCCTTTTATACTGCTCCAACTTTATTCCATCTCTTTTTATTCCCTCATCTCTGTTCCAATTTCTTTTTGCTCCTTGTCTTTTTAATCGTGGAGGCCAGAATAATACCCTTGCATAACAACAGAGAATAATGCATAGTAAGGACTAGAAAATCTAGCTGACACCAACAGCAGCAACTACTGTTACCAACAATCAAAAAAATCCACAAGTAGCCAAGCAATTATTCACTATCTACTGGGATATAAAAGTATGGCAGGATTAATGGAGGAGGTAAGGTATCAGATAGTTACTGCCCACCAGGAACTGACAATCTAGTTGGAGAGATCATGCCAAAATATGTGAAAAGGTAAAACAACATAAGGCAGTCAGAAGACTGCAGGACATGATCTAAAAAAAACAGACATGAGCTGTATTGTTTGGGCACAGCTACTTTGTTCTAGGGGCTCTCCAGGAGATTCACTTAGGGAAAGCATATGCTAGACTCTGAAGAAGACTTCTTAAAAGCACAAAAAAAGGTGAAGAGGTGCAGGAAAGGCTTTCAGGAGGCTGACCATATATGTCAGCCTAATAAGAAGGAAGAACACAAAATGGTAACTTTTCTGTTATTCTACCACAGTAAAAAAAAAAAAAAGGAAGTAAAGATGGGTGCTTGGGCACCTCAGCTCTCTCTAGCAGGGCAGAAAAACTGGCACAGAAGGCTTGACAAATAGAATTCCTGTGCATAGATGGGAACATCCTAATGAACTTGGTCAACTGACACTGCCCTATGCATATCCACATACCAGATAATTCCTTTTCTTTTTCTTTTTTTTTTTTTTTTTTTTTGAGTTGGAGTCTCACTCTGTCGCCCAGACGAGTGCAGTGGCCGCTCCCAGCCACTGTAGCCTTGACCTGCTGGGCTCTGGCGATCCTTCTGCCTCAGCCTTCCAAGTAGCTGGAACTACAGGCGTGCACTACCATACCCGGCTAATTTTTTTGATTTATTGTAGAGATGAGGTCTCACCAAATTGCCCAGGCGGGTCTCGAACCCACAGGCTCAGGCAATCTACTCACCTCAGTCTCCCAAGACGCGGGATTACAGGCTGAGCCACCGAGCCCGGCTAATTCCTTTTCTAATTTTATTTTTTTTTAACCTAACATGAACATAACCTTTTCTATTTTTAAATACCAAATTGTGTATAATCTGATAGTATGCTTAAAGCAAAAGAAACTAGTTGACCAGCAAGGGAGAGATATATATAGTAAGGAGGAAAAATTCTGAAAAATTTCTACTAGGGAAATGCCCTCTGGAGAAGGGGTCCCAGCAGCTTTGCTATAGTCACAGCGCAGAAATCCCAAACCCAGAGGATTCATGGGTCCCCATTCTTCAGAGTTTTCTGCTCAGCAAAAGAGAGGACGCCTACAATCACTTTTAGAAAAGAATCACCAAAAAAAAAAGTTAGCTTGAAACTTCCAACCAGTTGCTAATGAAGCCCTGAGTATCTAAACCCAAGGTATCAGTTAGCCTTTGCTGACCATCTGGGGAAAAAATCCCTAAAGCAGTAGATAAAGTAACTTTTTTTTTTTTTAAAGTTGGAGTCTCACTCTGTCACCCAGGCTGGAGTGCAGTGGCATGCTCATGGCCACCCCAGTGTCAACCTGCTGGGCTCAGGCGATCCTTCCGCCTCAGTCTTTCAAGTAGCTGGAACTACAGGCGTGCACTACCACGCCTGGCTAATTTTTTGATTTATTGTAGAGATGAGGTCTCGCCAAGATGCCCAGGCTGTTCTTGAACCCATGGGTTCAGGCAATCCCCTCACCTCAGTCTCCCAAAGTGCTGGGATTACAGGCTTGAGCCACAGCACCTGGCCAACGTAACATTTATAGAAACTATTCATAGCACACTGTAGTTATTTCCATCTAAGTATCAACAAGAAAAATTATTTGGTTGAAATCATGCCAATCTGTACTTTTGACATTCAATTTGATCAGACAACGAAATCTATGTAACAGTTCATGAAGGAAGATCAATGAAAACCATAAAGAGAAATGTTTCTACCTTCACATAATGGCCAGTATTAGAGAAGGAAACATGATAGGAAACTGATTAAATGATCATTAAAAAAATGTAAACAGTGAATAACTGGCCTGCAACGCAAGCTATTCAAAGGTATGCTTTAGTTTAAGTGTTAAAAAATGAGATTCTTGCTGGAATCAACTTTGTTCATTCTTTTTTTTTTTTGGAGACAGGATCTCGCTCTATCACCCAAGCTGGAGTGCAGTGGTGTGATCATGGCTCACTACAGTCTCAACCTCCTGGGCTCAAGAGATCCTCCCACTTCAGCCTCCTCCCTGGGTAGCTAGGACTACCAGTATGTACCACAAAGCCCAGCCAATTTTTTTTTGGTAGAGATGAATGGGGGTCTCGCTATTGCCCAGGCTGATCTCAAACTCCTGGTCTCAAGTGATCCTCCCACCTTGGCCTCCCAAAGTGCTGGCATTATGGGCATAAGCTACTACACCCAGTCTGTTCATTATTTAAAGTTTCCACACAAACACCCCCAAAATCAATGAAATACAAGCTGTCATTTAATCTTAGAGTGATCTTTTTCAACATTAGACATTAACCATCAATACATGAAACAAATGAACTCATTAGTCAAAAGGCACTGATTGGCCAGGGGAATCTGGATACTCTCACAGTATTTATCAGTCAATTAAACAGAGAAGTGTAGAAGATTGTGATTCTGATACTTATCATATCTACCTCATAAAGTTTCTTAAGGCTCACTTTCTGAAACAGGTACAAAGCTATGCAATTCTGCTACTGTTTACTTCCAGTATGTCTTTCTTGAATCCACCCCAACCCTTCTTTCTAATTCTTAGTAATTCAGTGATATGTATATATATTAGAAAACAAAATACATGTAACAAAATATCCAAATGATATTACATATACTTAAATTTGGTTTCAAGCTACAAAGCTATTCAGTCTGGAGGAGACATTAATTAACAACAGCTCATCCTGAGATTTAACTGGGGGATTACACTGGAATTTACAACATTGCTCACCTTTAAATCAGAGGCTAAGCTTGTCATGTGCTCGTTGAGGGCACCCTCGGACTCCTTGTAGGTCAAGCAGGTGAAGTGGTACTCCTCAGGATCAAAGGCATCAGCCCCCTGCTGCTCCACATCGCTGGCTACTCCCACATAATAGTCGTGTATGTCCCCAGGGTCCTCGTCCTCTTCCTCCTCTTCTTCCTCACAATTTGGGTCATAGTCTTCTTCATTGCTGTCAGACCCTTGGCTATTCATGTCCACCGACATCTTAGCATCCAGCTAAGTTGCAGATCAGGAAAGCAGTTGCTTTTTCCCCCTCCCCCCAAAACTTTACCGCTTTTTCAAATGCATTAGTATTTTTGTCTTCTAAGGGAGAAAAAAAAAATAGCTGTTACTTTTTTCCCATGAGAAGCTGTAACAGAAACCATTCCCTAACCCCACTCTAGGCTATTTCAACTCTGGTCTCACAGGGGAATCTCACCATCATTCCCCTGTCTCAGGCTTATCAAAAGGAAACCCTTCCCTGGAGAGACAGAAGCAGCTGATGATGGTAAGTTTACATGAAGGAAGGTCCTGGCATGAAAGGGCAAGTCCATTTGCTCTATGTCAGGGAGTCAAATTCCAATAGACTTGTTCTTTCTGCCAGAGTCCTTAACAGAGAAGCACATCCCCACAGCTGGCTGACCACAGGGAAGGCAGCATAAAGGTTTAAATACCAAAGTTTAAAATTTTAAGCCGGGCTCAGTGGCTCAGCCTGTAACCCCACACTTTGGGAGGCTGAGGTGAGTGAACTGCCTGAGCCTGCGGGTTCGAGACCTGCCTGGACAACTTGGCGAGACCTCATCTCCACAATAAATTTAAAAAAAATTAGCTGGGCGTGGTAGCGCACGCCTGTAGTTCCAGCTACTTGGAAGGCTGAGGCAGAAGGATCACTGGAGCCCAGCAGGTCGAGGCTGCGGTGGCCGGGAGTGGCCACTGCACTCCAGTCTGGGCGACAGAGTGAGACTCCAACT
>CAUYQG010033475.1:0-14809 GCA_963574415.1 Tarsius wallacei | reverse complement strand
CTAGAATCTTTTTGAGAATTTTAGCATTTATGTTCATCAAGAATATTGGCCTATAGCTCTCTTTCTTTTTTGGATGTTTACCTGGTTTGGGTATCAATGTGATGTTAGCTTCATAAAATGATTTGGGGAGAGTTCCATCTTTCTTGATTGCCTGGAATACTTTCAATAGGATTGGTAACAGTTCCTCCTTGTATGTTTTGTAGAATTCTGCTGGAAAGTCATCTGGTCCAGGGCTTTTGTTTTGTAGGTAGTTTTCTTATGACAAAGTAAATTTCCTGGATTGTTATTGGTCTAGTTAGGGTCTCAATTTCTTCTTGTTTCAACCTGGGAGGTTGTGTGATGTCAGAAAGTCCTCCACTTCCTTTAGGTTTTCAATTTGTTTCCATACAAGTGTACATAGTAGTCTCTGATAATCTTTTGTATTTTTCAGGGTTAAGTTGTGACTTGATCTTTTGCATTTCTGATTGTGTTTATTTGGGTTTTTCTCTCTTTTTCTTAGTCAGAATAACTAGGGGTCCATCAATCTTCTTTAGGGTTGTGAGTGGGGTATTTAAGTCCCCAGCTATGATAGTGTAGAGTTAATATCATTTTTTAGTTTACCTAGAAGCTGCTTTATGAAAGTTGGTGTTCTTATTTTTGGTACATATATGTTTAGGATGGATATTTCTTATTGATGGATTGAACCTTTTATCATTATGTAGTGACCTTCTGTATCTTTTTAAATTTTTGATGACTTAAAGGGTATTTTGTCTGATATTAATATTGCAACTCCTGCTTTCCTTTGTGGAAAGTTGGTCTTCTGTTCACCTGAAATTTTGTTTCCCATCCTCTTACTTTGAGTCTGTGAGTGTCCTTTCTGGTGAGATGAGTCTCTTGGAGATAATATATTTAACCTCGTGATATTTTATCCATTTGCCATTCTATGTATTTTCAGTGGTGCATTTAGTCCATTCATATTTGGGCTAATTATTGAGATGTGAGAGTTTATCCCTGTCATGATGTTCTTATAGAGTTTCTGGTTGTTGCTGCTGTTTTATTTTTTATTTGTTTCTTATCTTTCTTTGGATTTTTGGGTTGATTCATGTGTGTTTTCAATTTTTTTTTCTGCAGTCTTGAGAAGGGCATTATTCTTTTTTTTCTTTCTTCCGTGTTTAATACTTTCTTAAGTGTTTCTTGTAGAGCTCGTCTGGAGGCAGTGTAAATTCTTAGGGATTGAATATCTGGGAAGGATTTTAATTCTCCATCACTGATGAGGCTGATGAAGCTTAGCTTAGCTTGGTAGGTAATTCTTGGTTGAAATTGTTTATCTTTGAGAACTTTGAAGATTGGGCTCCAAGCTCTCTTAGCCTGAAGTGTTTCTGTAGATTAGTCTGCTGCTATTCTAATTGGTCTTCCCCAGTAGGTAGTCTGACCTTTCTCTTTTGCTGCCTTAGGATTTTTTATTTTATACCTACTTTGTGTAGGTGAATTACTATGTGTCTGGGAGTTGGTCTTCTCCTTTCTTGTCTCACAGGGGTTCTCTGAATCTCTTGTGTTTGAATGGTCATGTCACTGATGAGATAAGGGAAGTTTTGTTGGATAATTTCATGGAATGTTTGTTACAGGGTGATCTCTGCCTCTCTGTCTGCCTCAGGGATTCCAATTAATCTTAGGTTTGGCGTCTTGAAATAATTGCTCATCACTTGGAGGTTTTGTTCTGTTTTTTAAAGCTTTTTTTCTATGTTTTTAACGGTTTGGGTTAATTCCATATTTTGGTCCTCATGTTCTAAGATTCTTTCTTCTGCTTTCTATGCTTATCAGTGTATTTATTTCATTCACTATATTCTTTATTGCTGTTATGTCAGTTATCAGCTCCTTCATTCTTTCCTCTTTTCTCTCCTCATTTATATTTATTCTCTCTATTAATATCTTGATATCTGGGTTTGTGGTTTGAGACCAGTCATTCTGGGGGCTCTTCACTGTTTGTGTTCCAAAATCTGTATTCTCAGTGGTTGACCTCCCAGGGGTCTGTGTGGGACCCATATTCTTCCTTTGGTTTTTCTTCATTTGTGTAGGTTTTCCTACCCCCTCTTTTTTTTAACCTCTTCTTTAATTCTGTTGTTCAGTGATGGGGTAACTTTTACTTCTGTTTGCTCAATCTCCTATTCTTCCTTATGTAGATCTTCTGACTTTGTTCAATTCTGTAGCTGGATTGGCGGCTGGGGGATGTACTTTTTTTAGTTTTGAGATTTAATTGAGGGGACAGTTGTGATTCTGCTTATCCTAGTATCCGCTGACAGGTGTGTGGGACCCCTGGAACCCGCTTCCCACCGCCTTACAATCTTTCCATGCAGTGGGCGTATATGTTTGCCCTCTCAAAGCAAAATGAAGTAAGAAAAAGGAAAATAATGGAAAAAAGAAGGAGGAAGACAAAAGGAAGATGGAGAGAGAAGAAGAAGAGGGAAAACAGGCAGGCATACCAACTAACAAATAAACAGAAAAACAAAGACAGAAAAGATAAAAAAAACCCATACAAACAATCATACAAACACACATACCAACCAAAACCCCCCATTGACGTACTCTCCCTCAAAAATACCCATACACAAATAGAAACTCTAAAAAAATAGGATTAAAGTAACAGAAACAAAGCAAGTACAAACATGTGATCAAAAGCAGAAAGATGACAAAAAACAAAAACAAAAACGAAAAAAGCAAGCAAAATAAAAACAAACAAAAGCCCCAAAAACTTGCTCTGTGGCTGTTTCTGTAACTCCAACTTCCTTTCAGCTGCCATCGCTGTGTTAAGGAGCAGCTTTGGTCTCCCACCCCTCCCCTCTGTTCCCAGCACAGGATGATAGGGTTGCTCTCAGCATGGGTCCGATGCCCCACCGACTACTGGGGGAGGAAGATGGATCAGATCTGGACTCACCTGGCTTGCTGCCACTGCTGTCAAGTCTCCTATTCAGATCTGATGTGTATGTGCCTGTTCCAGCATGTGAGAGGGGCATCTGTCCTGAGTTTGATGAGGAGATAACCTCAAGGTCCCAGATTGGAAGCTGGGCGAAGCTGGGGGCGGGGGAGGCATGTAGGTGTCTGCCTGGTTCTGGGACAGAGAAAATGGCACCAGTCAGTGTTTTCTCACTGGCGGTGGGGCTCCTTTCCAGATTTCCATGACCGGCTTTCTCCACAGACCCTGGGACCATGCTGCTCTGCTGTCATGGGTGATGGTGTGGGCTAGGTGCCAGGTAGTGAGGAGTTGCTGCTTTCTGTTGCCTCTTCTTAGGAGACCAGCAGACAATCCTGCTCTTTGGGGGCTCCCATCTCTGGGTGGTGGGGGGGTTGCAGTCACCTCTGGAGGAGAGCCCCAGGCATGAACCCGAGTCTCCCCTCAGATGGACTTTCACTCACCCACTGGCCCACACCCACTCATGCAGAGAGTCTTTATGGACACTCACTTTTGTGGAGACTCTCACAGTCTGACCTGTTCTGTTGTCATCTTGCCAGAAATCCCCAAATATAGACATTTTAAATAAAAAAGTAAAAGATATAGAAGAATGAACCTCCTTGTACTTATCACCAAGAGTCAACAAATATCAAGAGTTGGCTAATTTTGTCTCATTTATTCCATTTTACTCCACTTTTTTTTTCTTTTTGCTACAATATTGTAAAGCAAATTCCTGAAACCAAGGTATTTCATCTGCAAATACTTTCATTTACATCTTTGGTCAATTAAAAAAAAAAATCAGCCATCATGCTATTATTACACCCAACAAAATGAACAGTAATTCCTTAATATCATCTGATACTCAGTCCATGTTCAAATTGTCTCCATGTCTTTTTTACAATTGGTTCATTTGAAACAGGATTTAAACAAGGACCAAATATTGAATTTAACTAATTTCTTTCAATCAATAACAGTTTCTCTTTTTCTTTTCTCCATAGCATCTATATGTATTTTAATGCTTCATAGCACTGATGTGTTCCAATCCACTGTAGGAATCGTTCTTTTTGATTTTCTTTAGGTGAGTGGGAACCCCTTCAAGTCGGTCCTATTTCCCTTTGATGTGAGCCCATGAGTTTTTGGAAGCTTCCTTTCAAAAGGATGTCTCAGAGTCATCTTGATGCATTTTCTGCCCCTGACTTGTAATGAGTCATCTATCTGTGGAGCCCTTTTCTACTTTTGTGGGAAATAGCACAGAGATACCACAACCTGGGGCTAGGGGTGCTCACCACTCACTGCTACTGTAATACATTTGAAAGGCTATTTTACAACCTGCTCAATAAGGCAGCAAATAAAACTAGCTGGATACGTCGTCTCTAATTCAGTCCAATCTGACATACTGCAATACATGTTATTTTGAATAGGGACCATTAAAGTGAAGTGTCTGTAGTGACAGGAGAGCTCTAAGATGGAGTGGGTCACCACTGTGTTACATCACAGACAGAGTTCTTCTTGGAAGTTAAACTCTAGTCATGGTCAACTCTAGGCAAAACTGAAGTAGGCATCATTCTTTTGTCACCTCCCAGCTCTCTCTATTTCCTGAGTCATCTTCTCTTCTTGCTCAGTGTTGTCATGTGCTGATTTCTTTCCTCTCTTTTGGGAAAAAATCTCTTTCACCTTATGCTGTTAGCAACTAGCTTCCAAGGAAAGGAGTATATCATAGGGGAAAAGAGCAAGAGGTTCATAAGCAAATGAAACTGGGTTTAAATTCTGGTTTTGCTTACTGTGTTTTATAAAGAGAATGTTTGGGTGGAGAATGCTGAACCTCAAATGATGTGTCATTCATGGAGAACTTTCAGGCACTGGGAAGGAAGATATTTCCGGGTTGAGGACACCTTCCAGATGTCTCTCAAATTCTACCTTTTAATCATTTTGTTCTATGTTTGCTGGGAAAAATAAGAACACTTTATAAAGTCTTCCTTTACAAAGGAAAACATATTTGTAGGTGTTAAAAACAGAACAGAGCCTTTCAAATCTCTCCCGATGTAGAAGGGCATTAAGTATCTTTTTGTAGAAAGACTTCCAGAAGATGGAAGACATACATCCCATATATCCAAGGGTTAAAGCAGAAAGGACAGATTTTTTTTTCCCACCAGAGTAAATATGTCAAGTATGGCCATATTTGCATATGCTGTATTTTAAAATCATGTTTAAAAGTGCCTCATATATTCTGAATCTGGCAAGTGGAAGGCAAGGAGGTGACCTGTACAGCTGGTGCAGGTAATGGAATTCCCATCAGGCACATTTAGAAGCTCCAAAGTAATGTGACAGACAGAGCACTCCATCTGTTGGGAGCCCATTGAGATGGGTGCCCACTCCACAGACACTTTAGTATGGGCAGTGTATTTTGAGGGCAGCCATTTGTATTAAGTATCTTTAATTTCATTTACTTTCCATGGAATTATTCTAGAAATAGTCACAAAATATGCACTGTACAGGAACACATATGCTGGCAAGTATTTATAATAGTTCAGTCTTAATGATACCACATGAAGGAAACAAAATGAAAACGTGGTTCAACACGAGACACTTTATAAATCAAGCATTATTAAAAATGGTTTAATAAAAACTTGGTGATATTTTATTCATAATATTCAAAATGACCATGGACAGCTACATGAAGGACATTTGGGATAAGCAAATGGAGGAAACTATTTCTAAAATATGCTGTCATTTTGAATACTTTGGGTCATTAAAGAAAGAAACAGGTAATTAAACAAGAAAAGTTCCTTTTAGTGAATTATTAAATGTAATGCATAACTGGATACAGTTTGCCTCAGGAGAAGGAGCCGATAAAAACCAAGATGGAATATAGGTGTTAGGATAGGTTAGATCACTGCAACTTCTACAAAATAACTCTTAGCATCAGTATTTTCATTGAATTCTTGTAACCCTCACCTGGGAGCTGCAGTTTTTAATCAAGGTATGTACTTCGTGAGGTGTGTCATAAGTAATTTGTTATTAATGATAGTTATTGCCGGGTGCGGTAGCTCATGTCTGTCATCCTAGCAATTTGGGAGGCAGAGGGGAGAGGATTGCCTGAGCCCAAGGGTTCGAGATCTGCCTAGGCAGCTTGGCAAGACCTTGTCTCTACAATAAATCAAAAAATTAGCTGGGTGTGGTGGTGCGCGCCTGTAGTTCCAGCTACTTGGAAGGCTGAGGCAGAAGGATCACCTGAGCCCGACAGGTCAAGACTGCAGGATCCATGAGCGTGCCACTGTACTCTAGCCTGGGTGATAGAGTGAGACTCCAACTCAAAAACAAAACAAAAATTTAAAAATAAAAAAAGAGACAATTGAAGTGGGTTAAAAAGTAAGAGAGCCGGGCGTAGTGGCTCACAACTGTCATCCCAGCACTTTGGGAGGCAGAGGTGAGAAGACTGCTTGAGCCCAAGGGTTCGAGACCAACTCGGACAACTTGGTGAGACCTCGTCTCTACAATAAAAACAAAAATTAGCCAGGCATGGTGACATGTAGTTCTGGCTACTTGGAAGACTGAGGTGGAAGGATCACCTGAGCCCAGCAGGTTCAGGCTGCAGTGGCTGTAAGCATGCCACTGCACTTAGGCCTGGGCAACAGAGTGAGACTCCAACGCAAAAAAAAAAAAAGTTGCCACAGTTTTAAAATGAATGGCTTGTTAGAAATGAGAACAAACGCCAAGTGATCTGCATGATGAGGTCATCTAAGGATGTGGGTCTCCTTAGCACTTCTGGGAGCCTTAAAAGATGAAAGTGACTTGGAGAAGGAGACATTGCACACAGCCTGCGGCATATTCCATTGGCACTCAAGTCCCTGTTCTTAACACTACCTGTGAATGTCACTCATCGTGTATGTTGCAGTGGGTGTAATGAGATTGGGAGCTGCCAAAGACTTGATGAGCAAAGGTTGATTATGGTGCTTGAGACTCCCTGGGGTGGGCTTGAGAAAACCCTTCTCTTTTTGCATAGCTCTCCATGGTAAGGAAGGATGCTTGATGTTTCCAGAGGCCATTGTTTTTGTTGTTATTTGTTAATTAAATATCATTCTATGACACTTCAATGAAGAATGCTCCTAAAAGAGAATGCCTGCTTGCCCAGGATGGAATATTTCCCTGGATTATGGAGTAAGGGCTCAGAAAAAAGCAAAGGATGACATCACTTAACAAAATGAAAAAATAAAGCAGTGAAAGGTGGTAATGGGATCATTAATGAGCTCTATTTATGATCCATAGTATTACATATTCATTAAGAACTTTAAATATACATGAACTGTTTCAATGTTCCTCTGAGAGTTGTGGTTCAACATCTGCATTTTATGGAGGGAATCCTTGAGACCCAGGGAGGTGAAGAATCTTGCTTAGGGTCCCAGCTAGTGAGTGACAGGACCAGGTTCAAACCCATGACTTTGTGACACTATTGGCCATAGTCATGTTTGCTGTGCTGTATTGTTGCCAAGTAAGGGAGGGTCTGGAGATCTTTGAGCGTACCATTTCAAGAGATGTAATAAAAATTGTTGTATAATAATATCGACTTACACTTTCAAAGCCTATTACAGGTTACAAACTTTTTTCATATATATCATCCTACTATTACAACAGCTGGGAAATACCTCCTCTATGGTATGGATAAAACGTGTGTGTGTGTGTGTGTGTGTGTGTGTGTGTGTGTGTGCAGAGGAAGAGAGCATTTTATTTCCTGTTACTCAATGTGTGAAAATAATATTAAAAAAATGAAGTGAGGGGATTGCCTGAGCCCACGGGTTCGAGACCAGCCTGTCAACTTGGTGAGACCTCATCTCTACAATAAAAAAAAAATTAAAAATAATATTTTAAAAGAAAATAATATTTTAAAAAGCACACGAGTTTTAAAGAGCCTCATTTAGATTGACCTAGGGATAGATAGACAATGTTTCCTAGTATAATAAGAACTAGGACCCAACCCTGACTCTTTTTTTTTTTTTGAGTTGGAGTCTCACTCTGTTGCCCTGAGTGGAGTGCAGTGGCATGCTCCCGGCCACCGCAGCCTTGACCTGCTGGGCTCCAGCGATCCTTCCGCCTCAGCCTTCCAAGTAGCCAGAACTACAGGCATGTGCTACCACGCCTGGCTAATTTTTGATTTATTGTAGAGATGAGGTCTCGCCAAGTTGCCCGGGCGGGTCTCAAACCCGCGGGCTCAGGCAATCTACTCACCTTGGCCTCTCGAAGTGCTGGGATTACAGGCTGATCACCAAGCCCGGCCAACCCTGACTCTTTAGCAAAGACCAAGTTCTTGGATCCTTTTCAATTCTTGATTGATTGAGGGTCCCTGGAGAGTGAGGCTTATAGTCCAGTTGGTCTGAACCCAGCATCCGTGAGTTTTAACTCTCAGATTATACTTCTCCTGACCTGCAAAAAGGCATCAGTGAGCTCTACTGTAAGGACCAAAGAGGCAGAGGAATGCTGGAGAAGTGACAATCAGGAACTTTACAAAATATCGGTTTATAGATCATACATTCAGTCTTTCCAAAGTATTAATTAGGCTTTCAGTATACTGGATGGACATTTTGGGGAACAAGAGATAAGTCACGAATTTGACCTGCAAGAATCAAGTTGTAGAGGTGTCAAACATGTATGTGCAGAAATAACTTGAGGCATCACATGACAAGTTCATCTTTCTTTCCCTTGTGACCATCCACCCATGCATTACTCAAGTCCAACCCCAATGACAGCTTACCAAGTGTAAGTCAATATGAGTGTGCTCCCAGTACTGGTTCATCTTCCATTTGCCTGGAGGTGAAATATTCAGCTAGTTGGGTGAGCAGAAGGAACTTCTTAAAGAAGGCAGAGTACATGGAACATTACATTAGGCACCAGGTCCTATCTTTCTCCCTCTGCAGGGGGTGTGAAAGGTACTCGACCTTTTCTCTCTGCACCCTCCACGAGCTCAGAGTGTCTCAGGATAGTGTCCTGTGGGGTCTGAAGGGTGATTCTAGAACATGGAACTGTGCCCCCTTCTTGCCAGGAGCTCCCACAAAGATTAGGGTCTAACAGATGTGCCATAAAACAGCTGGGTGGGAAAGAACTGTGGAGTGATGGAGCTGAGAAGGATGGAGAGAATGTGTGGCCCCCTCACTTGGCATGTCAAAGATGCTTGAGTTTTTCTGCAGGTCCAGAACTCACCTGCAGAGTTACTGGGGCAGTGGCTGGTTTGCAATCTTGCTGTTTCTCCCAGGATGTGGAGCCTGTAGGAAGGAGAAGGAAGCTAGGAAACGGATTTGGCTGGCATTGACTGAGATAGTGATCTCTAAACTAGGGTAAAAAAACTGGAGTCAAAAAGAATGAAATAATGTCTCTTGCAGCAACTTGGAATTGGAGAGCCTCACCCTAAGAGAACTAACACAGGAACAGAAAACCAAACACCGCATGTTCTCATTTGTAGGTGGGAGCTAAACTAAAGATCTGCAGACAGAGAGAATGGTGTAATGACATTGGAGACTCAGAAGGGGGAGCAGGAAAAGGGGTGAAGGGATGAAAAATCACCTATTGGGTACAATGGGCACAGGTGGGAGTGGTGGGTACCCTTAAAGCTCAGACTTCTTCCCCACTCTACAATGCAAATATGTAACCAGAAACTCTTTGTACCCCCTAAAGCTATGGAAATAAAACAACAACAACAACAAGCAACAGAACATCACTGGAAAGACTTCAAGATGGCTGACTAGAGGCATCTGATACTGGCCTCCTCCACAAAGAAGAACAAAAATAGCAAGGAATAGTCACACATCAAGGCCAGGGGCAGTGGCTCAGCCTATAATCCCAGCATTTGGGGAGACCGAGGCAAGGGGATTGCCTGAACTCAGGGGTTCGAGACCAGCCTGGGTAACTTGGTGAGACCTTGTCTCTACAATAAATAAAAAAATTAGCCAGGCGTGGTAGCGTGTGCCTGTAGTTCCGGCTACTTGGAAGGCTGAAGTGAAAGGATTGCCTGAGCCCCCAGCAGGTCGAGGCTGCACTCCAGCCTGGGTGACAGAGTGAGACTCCAACTCAAAAAAAAATCAAAACCAAAAAAACAAAACCGTGTGTGTATATATATATGTATATATCACATCAAACAGATCATCTAAGAGAGAACACTGGAATTTAGCAGAAAAGTGACAGGGTACACATAAAGCAAGGAGAAGAGGGCAGTGAGGCAGCTCATTCAGCTGGGAGCCTGTAGATGCTCCCCGTTGTTGGGAAGAGGTCGGCCAGAGACCCCTTGTGATACACATTCCCACCACAGTCTCCTGCAATCCCAACCATGGGAGAGCCCCTGGACCTTCGCAGACCCTGAGACTAATAGAGGGAGCTTCTTGGAGACCACATGAAGGCATTGCTTCAGAGAGTAAGCTCATGCTGAGTATTGAGAGCCCAGTCCCCACCTGCCTGGGGACCCAACAGTCCCTGCATGTCCACATCCTTGGAGTGCCCTTGACATTCCCTGACTCAGCTAGAATTGTGGCTGGCAGCTGCCACCAGGACTGCAGTGCAAGCCATTGGTTGGAGCAGTGAAGCCATCCCACATTTCCATGCCTCCTGAGGACAAACACTCCAGCTTGCAACTGCCACTACTGTGATCTGCCACCACAGGGGCCAAACCACGAGTGAAGCATGTGCTCACCAGCCATCTACATAAGCCTGATAACGCTGGAAGCAATGCCACTCTTCCCAGTAGCAGGGCTGCAGTACAGCTGTTGCTGGCCCCACCTGAGTGTTCCGCTGGGGTCCCGGAGATCACCCGGGATCACCCTACTCCTCCTGCCTAGTGCTGCTAATGTCTGTATGTCCCACTGGGGGACGTCTGAGGTCAAGTCCACCAGGCCTGGCTCTGTGCCCCGCCCCCCATGCTGAGTTCATCATTCAGGGGCCTGGGGACTGCCCAGCACTTTCCATCCCTGCTGGCACCAAAGCACTCCCTCCAGTGGGCTGAGGATAGGTCCACCCCACTTAGTGCAACCACCACGGCTGGCACTCATTGCACACACCTCCTGTGGGCCTGGTGACTGGCTCACCCGGCCCGTTGCAGCCCCCACCATCACTAGTGCAGACTGCTTGGGAGCCAGAGAGTCGTGAAGCCACTGCTACTGCCATCACCCACAGCAAACTCACTGCCCAGAGGCCTGAGAACCCTCCCGTCCACCTGCCCTGAGCAAGCCACCCAGAGGCCTAAGAAATGAGGTAGTCTGAACCCACTAACATGGGTGTGTATGCTGGGGCTCAAGGACAGGCACACACAGTCTGCTGCTGCCACCACTGGGGCCTGAGGACAGGTCTATCTGGCATGCCCCTTCCCAGCAAAACTTCACCACAACCTCCACTAACAACTGCACTCTAAACCGCTGAGGAAATCACGAACACCACAGGCACTGTTTATAGTCAAAGAAATCCTATGAAGATTACCCTACAGCATGCGCCCAGAATCAAAGCCAAAGTGGCTTACCCAACCAATACCCAAAAGCAAATCTCAAGGAAAATGTCTTCCCCTACAGAGGAAAATTTAAAATATTGGAAGAGATGACTGTTATACCATACCGAGACTGACAATTAAGTTCGCGAACTTGCCACTGTGCGCTTACGTTGGCTTACATTGTACATACAATGTGGTAAGGTTTCATAACCTTAGTATATCAGTGTCCCACAGCTGTGTTCGTGTCGACGTGTGGCGGTGTCTTGCTGAGTGGCGTTCACTGTTGCTGCATGTTTTTGTGTGCCGTCGCAAGTTTGAATTAGAACAATGAATAAACATTAAATGCCTTGGCAAACTTGGCAAGAGTGGAAGTGAAATCAGGGACATGTTCGTCCAAGTTTATGGGGATAATGCCATGAAGAAAACGACAGTGTACAAACAGGTGAAACGCTTTTCTGAGGAGAGAGAAAGTGTCACTGATGAAGAGAGGTCAGAATGGCCAGTAACAAGCAGAACTGATGAAAACATTGCAAAAATTCGTCAAATTGTGTGTCAAAATTGTCAACTGACTATGAGAAGCTTAGCAGACCAAATAAACACTGGTAGAGAAGCAGTTAGGAAAATCTTAACTGAAAATCTTGGCATAAGAAAAATGTGTGCAAAAATGATCCTGAAGGAGCTCTTACATCATGACAATGCACTAGCTCACACAGCATTGAGGGAGTTTTTAGCCAGTCAACAAATAACTGTATTGGAACTCCCTCCCTACTCACCTGATCTGATCCCCAATAACTTTTTTCTTTACCTGAAGATAAAGGGACTATTGAAAGGAAGACATTTTTATGACAGGACTTCAAGAGTAATATGATAATAGCTCTGATGGTCATTCCAGAAAAAGAGTTTCAAAATTGCTTTGATGTGTGGACTAGGTGCTGGAATTGGTGCACAGCTTCCCAAGGAGAGTACTGCAAAGGTGACCTTAATGACATTCAGCAATCAGGTATGTAGCACTTTTCCTAGGATGAGTTCGTGAATTTAATTTTCAGAACTCATATACACAGATATCAACATAAGGACATAAAAAACATAAAAAAGTAAGGAAATGATACCTTCAAAGCAACAAAGTAATTCTTCAGTAACAGATTGCAATAAAAATGTTATAACATCCCAGTAAAAGAACTCAAAATAATGATATTAGAGAAGCTCAAACAATTCAGGATACGAGTGAGAAATTTGCCAAAGAGATAGTTATTAAAGAAAAGAAACCAAAAGAAATTCTTGAATTGAAGAATTCATTAAATGCAATACAAAATACATTAGCAAGTTTCAACAACAGACTAGATCAAGAAGAAAAAGAATTTCAGAACTTGAAGAAAGATCTTTTAAAATAATTTGGTCAGACAAAAATAAAGAAAAAATAATAAAAAATGTACAAAACCTACCTGACATATGTGACACCTTAAGATGACCATATATTTAAATTTTTGGTGTCCCAGAAGCCAAAGAGAAAATAAAAGCACAGGAAATGTATTTAACAAAATAATCGCTGAAAATTTTGCAAATCTAGCAAGAGATTTAGACATCCAGACACAGAAAGCTCAGAGAACCACAAACAGGCAAAATTCAAAATGGTTCTCTATAGTACATTATACTCAAACCATAAAAAGTCAAAGACAAGAGAGAATTCTAAAAGCAGCAAGAGAAAAACATCTAGTCACTTATAAGGGGAACTTCATCAGACTAATAGTGAATTTCTCAGCAGAAACCTTATAGGCTGAGAGAGAATGAGATGATATATTCAAAGTGCTGAAAGAAAAAAACCTGTCAGCCAAGGATACTATACCCAGCAAATTTATACTTCATAAATAAAGTATTTCCCAGACAAGCAAAAGCTGAGGGAATTCATTGCCGCTAGACAGGCCCTAAAAGAAATGCTGAAGGAAATTCTATACTTGGAAGTGAAAGGACGATATCTACCATCATGAAAACACAAGGAAGTATAAAACTTACTGGTAGCCCTAATATACAAATAAGAAAAGAAAGGACTCAAATGGTACCACTACAGAAAATTATCAAATAACAATGATAAACAATGAGAGAGAGCGACACCAAAAAAAAAACAGTCCAAAGGATATACAAAACAACCAGAAATCAATTAATAAAATGACAGGAATAAGCCCTTACATGTTAATAATAACTTTCAGTGTAAATAGATTATACTTTCCACTGAAAAGGCACAACCCAACTGTATGCTACCTTCGAAACCCATCTCACCTTTATTATGTATTTATTTATTTTTTGAGTCTCACTCTGTTGCTTAGGCTGGAGAGCAGTGGCATGCTTATGGCCACCCCAGCCTCAATCTGCTGGGCTCAGGTGATCCTTCTGCCTCAGTCTTCCAGGTAGTTGGAACTACAGGCACGCAACAACATGCCTGGCTAATTTTTTGATTTTTATGGTAGAGATAAGGTCTCACCAAGTTGCCCAGGCTGGTCTGAAATCTGTGGGCTCAGGCAATCCTCTCACGTTGGCCTCCCAAAGTGCTGGGATTATAGGCTTGAGCCACCGCACACAGCCGATCTCACCTTTAAAGATACACATAGACTGAAGGTGAAGGGATGGAAAAAAACAGTCCATACAAACAGAAACCAAAAATAAGTAGTTGTAGCTATATTTATATCAGACAAAATAGACTTTAAGTAAAAAAATCATAAAAAGAGGTGAAGAAGGTCATTATATAATGATAAAGGGACCAATTCAGGAAGAGGATATAACAATTCTAAACATATATGCACCTAAAACCAGAGCACCCTGATAGATAAATCAAATATTATTAGATCTAAAAGAAAAGATAGACTCCAATACTAGTTGGAGATTTCAATACCCTACTCTCAGCATTAGATCATCTAGACAGAAAATTAACAAAGAAACTTTGAATTTATTTTATTTTATTTTTGAGTTGGAGTCTCACTCAGTCGCCCCGACTGGAGTGCAGTGGCCGCTCCCAGCCACCGCAGCCTCGACCTGCTGGGCTCTGGCGATCCTTCCGCCTCAGCCTTCCAGGTAGCTGGAACTACAGGCGTGCTACCATGCCCAGCTAATTTTTTTGATTTATTGTAGAGATGAGGTCTAGTTAAGTTGCCCAGGCGGGTCTCGAACCCGCGGGCTCAGGCAATCCACTCACCTCGGCCTCCCAAAGCGTGGGATTACAGGCTGAGCCACCGAGCCCGGCTAGAAACATTGAATTTAAACAGCACATTACACCAAATGGACCTAACAGAAATTTACAGAACATTGCATCCAACATCTTCAGAATACATATTCTTCTCACCGGCATGTGGAACATTCTCCAGGATAGATCACATGTTAGGACACAAGACAAGTATGAAACATTAAAAAAAAGAAAATCATATCAAGTATCTTCT
>CAUYQG010033473.1:0-16483 GCA_963574415.1 Tarsius wallacei | reverse complement strand
TGATTGCTCTAGCTAGGACTTCCAACACTATGTTGAACAGGAGGGGTGCAAGTGGAAGCCTTGTCTTATTCCAGTTTTCAGGGGAAATGGTTCCAATTTTTGTTTGTTTAGCAATATGTTGGCTGTGGGTTTATCATAGATGGCTCTTACTATTTTGACGTATGTTCTAGGTATGCCTAGGTGTTCAAGGGTTTTTATCAAAAAGTGATGCTGGATTTTATTGAAAGTTTTTTCTGCATCTAATTACATAATCATGTGATTCTTGCTTTTACATCTGTTGATGTATAATTACATTTATGATCTTGTGGATGTTGAACCAGCTCTGAATCCTGGGGATGTAGCTTACTTGGTCATGGTGGATGGTTTTGAGATGTTCATTGGATCTGATTTGCTAGAATCTTGTTGAGTATTTTTGTATCTATGTTCATAAGGGATATTGGCCTGTAGTTCTCTTTCTTTGTTGAATCTTTACCCTGTTTGGGTATCAGTGTGATGTTAGCTTCATAAAGTGATTTGGGGAGTGCTCCATCTTTCTTGAGCACCTGAAATACTTTCAATAGAATTGGGATTAGCTCCTCCTTGTGTGTTTTGTAGAATTCTGCCAAAAATCTCTCTAGTAGTTTTCTTATGACAGAGTCAATTTCCTGAGTTGTTATTGGTCTATCTAGAGTCTCAATGTCTCCTTATTTCAACCTTGGGTGGTTGTGTGATGTCAGAAAGGCCTCCATTTCATTTAGGTTTTCGAATTTTTTCATATAGGTGTGGATAGTAATCTCTGATAGTTTTTTGTATTCCTTTGGGGTCTGTTGTGATTTGATCTTTTAAATATCTGATTGTGTTTATTTGGGCTTTTTCTCTCTTTTTTGGTCAATCTGGCTAGAGGTCTGTCAATCTTGTTTAATCTTTCAAAGAATCAACTTTTTGTTTTGTTGATTTCATGACATCTTTGTCTTTTATGTCCTATATTTGAGTTTTTACTTTGGTGACCTGAATTCTTCTGCTGAAGTTAGGGTTTTGGTGGCCTTGTCTTTCCAGCTCCCCTAGGTGATTTGTTAAGCTGTTAACTTGTTAAGCTGGTGGGTTTGTTATCTTTCCATTTTCTTGATGTGTGTTCATACAGAAATGAATTTGTCTTTCAGGACTCCTTTCATGGTATCCCAGAGGTTTGGGTAAGATGTGTTTTATTTTCACTTGTTTTGAGAAATATTTTAATTTCTGCTTTGATTTCCGTGTTGACAGAGGAGTTGTTCAGCATTATGCTGTATAGTGTCCATGTCATTATGAGTTTGTGGGTAGTTTTGTTGATGCTGATATTTATTTTTTTCCACTATGGTCTGAGAAGGTGCATGGCAGTATTTTGATCTTATGGAATTTGTTTATGCTTGATTTATGGCCAAGGATGTGGTTGATCTTGGAGTACATTCCATATGATGATGAGTAGAATGTATATTCCATAGTTGTTGGGTAAAATGTTCTATAGGTATTTATTAAGTCCATTTGGTCAAGCATCAAGTTGAGGTTTTGGATCTCCTTGTTGATTTTTGGTGTCAAGGATCTATCCAGGGTTGTTAGTTGGGTAATGAAGTCTCCAGTTATGATAGTGTTAGAGTCAATAACTTTTTTTAGTTTACCTAGAAGCTGCTTTATAAAAGTTATTGCTCCTATGTTGGGTGCATATGCTTTTAGGATGGATATTTCTTATTGATGGATTGAACCTTTTATCATTATGTAGTGATCTTCTGTATCTTTTTAAATTTTTGATAGCTTAAAGGTTATTTTGTTTGATACTAAGATTACAACTCCTGCTTTCTTTTGTGTTTCATTCACCTGAAAATTTGTTTTCCATCCTCTAACTTTGAGTCTGTAAGTGTCCATTCTAGTGAGAGAGTCTCCTGGAGACAGCATATTGTTGTGTCAGTTTTGAAATCTAGTTTGCCATTCTATGTCTTTTCAGTGGTGCATTTAGTCCATTCATGTTTGGGCTGATTATTGAGATGTGAGAGTTTATCCCTGTCATGACGTTCTTATAGAGTTTGCTGTTGTTTGTTGGATTTGGGGGTTGATATATATGTGTGTTTTCAATATTTTTCCTGCATTCTTGGGAAGAGCATGGTGTTGTTTTTTTTTTTTTTCTTTCTTTCTTTCTTCTATGCTTAATACTTTCTTAAGTGTTTCTTGTAGAGCTGGTCTGGAGATGGCATAAACTCTTAGGGATTGAATGTCTGGAAAGGATTTTATTTCTCTATTGATGAAGCCTAACTTAGCGGGTAGGAGATTCTTGGTTGAAATTGGGTTTTTTTTTTTTTTGTGAGTACTTTGAAAATTGGACTCATCTCCTCTAGCCTATAGTGTTTCCATAGATAAGTCTGCTGCTAGTCTGTTGGTTTTCCCCAGTAGGTAGTCTAACCTTTCTCTCTCATTGCCTTTAGAATTTTTTCTTTTGTGCTTACGACATGTAAGCAAATTACTTTGTGCCTAGGAGTTGGTCTTCTCATTTGAGGCCCTGCAGGAGTTCTCTGAATCTCTTGTGTTTGAATGGTCACATCTCTGATTACATGAGGGAAGTTTTATTGGATAATTTCATGGAATGTTTGGTCCAGGGTGGTATCTGTCTCTACCTGCCTCAGGAATGCCAATTAAGCATAGGTTCAGCCTCTAGATATAATTGTTTATTTCTTGGAGGGTTTGTTCCATCTTTTTAAGCTTCATTTCTATGTTTTTAACAGTTTGGGTTAGTTCCATATTTTGGTCTTCAAGCTCTGAGATTCTGTCTTCTGCTTAGTTAATTCTGCTTTCCATGCTTGTCAGTTTGTTGTTTGTTTTGTTTACTGTGTTCTATATTGCCATCTTCTCAGTTGTCAACTCCTTCATTCTTTCCTCTTGTATCTCCTCATTTCTCTTCATTCTCTCTCTTAATATCTTGATATCTGGGTTTGTGGTTTGAGTCCAGTCATTCTGGGGCCTCTTCATTGTTTGAGCTCCAAAGTCTGTATTCTCAGGCGCTGTCTTCCCAGGAGTCTGGATGGTACCTGTGTTCTTCCTTTGGTTCTTCTTCATTTGTAATGATTTTCTTCCCCCTTTCCCCACCCTCTCTAATTCCATTGCTCAGTGATAGGGTGGATAGCTTTCACTTCTGTTTGCTCAATCCCCTATTCTTCCTTATGTATATCATCTTGATTTGTTCAATTTTGAAGCTGGACTGAGGGGAGGGGGCTGTCTATTTGCAGTTTTGAGGTTTGATTAAGGTGTGATGGGGGATAAATGGCATCTGAAGTTATATCCCTGGATTTGCGTCCCTACCGTCTTTGAGCTCAGATATATTTGAAAATAAGATCTGGGAGTGCTTCTGAACATCTTGCTCATGGGTACATCAGAACATGTTAACTTCCTAGAGGTCTTCCCACTCCGCTAACCCTGAGAGGATCCTCAGATATCAGACTTATCCAGAAGTTTTCCCTGTGCCAATATGCTCAACTGAGAGTCTCTTTTAGTGAAAAAATAGAAAATAATTTGTCAGCTGCAAGGAAACAAAGAAAGACTATCTTCAAAAACTGTCTCAAGTTCTCAAACAAGACTTACTGAAAGAGAGGTCCTGTATAAAGCACCATGCCTTCTGTTTGTGTCTTCGCTGGCTTTTGGAGATACATTGCACAGTTAAGTCTTATTCTAGCATATATTCTTTCATAGTTTTTACAAGGCTACTAAAATGAATGCATAAATTATTGAGATAGTAATTCAATTTTTCATGAATCTGTTGTATCTAGAATTTTTCCATATTCAGTAATTTTATTTGGCAAGTTTTAAAATAAAAGTTGGGGGAAAAAAACCCCAGAATTCTGACAGTTCATTTCAGATATCTTTTTAGTGTTCAAGACTCTATATGTATAATGAAGAAGGTGTTAAATTTTCTAAATGATAACAAGCAGATACTCAGAGGGGCAGCCCATAGACTCAGGGATAAGAGGAGAGTAGGAGCCTTTCAAGAGTGAGAAAGCCAGAGTGAGTTATTTCTATATGCAATTGACAGTTACTTGCAATAGAGGAGAGAGATTCTGTAAATGTGAGAACAATGTGGTCCCTAGGGCAGCTCTACAAGTCAATTTCACAACCTCTACTTTAGCAAAAAAGCAAGGTACCCACTAGCCTTCAAAGAATCCCATGTTTCAGACAGAAACAGTGTTTCAGTGGAGTCTGGGAAAGACCAAAAACTAGATTTTCATTCCTGAATATTCTCAAGAAATAAAAGACTCAGGATCTTTAGAAATTCCTGGTCTTTAGAAGGAAGGACTACATTCCATCCATTTAGGTTGTGATGGAATTTCTATTAGACTGGAATATTCAAAAGTCATGAATAAGAATTTTAAAAAGCAAAATAATGATATTTTATTTTTTTCTGTTTTGTAATAAGATAGGCTTCTGATGAAGCATCTTAAATGAATTAGAACATTAATGTATTTGTAGTTGTATACATGTTAACAGCATGATTTTCCATGAGGCAGTACACTGCAGGTGACGCAGCTTGTGAACTCCGAGCTCAGTGCAGGGTCCATCCCAGACTGAATCAAAGCTCAGCTGCTTTCTAGGAAGGCAACAGCCCTTTAGCAGTACACTCATAAGCTATCATTTTCCGTGGCATTGTGCGGGTAATCTTTCCCCTTTAACTAGTTATTGAATTTATTTTCAGAAATAAGTGCATTTGACCACACAAACATTTCATAACTGAATATATCTTTGTTACTACATTTGTAGGATGAAGAGTTAATTATAGTAGAAATCCTAAGTAGGATCCAGGCTACATAATAGGCAAAAAATAATAATAAAAAAGGGAACATGGAATAAAGGATGCAATGTTCACACTTTAAGGTAAATTATCTAATGTTACATACAAAGTAGTACATTTATTCAGAATTTAATTTTGAATTGAGAAGAGTAAATTTTAAGGGTGTTTATTGTACAGATGATACTGTTGTGATGTATACTAATTATGTTTTACAGTGGCATATATTAGTCATAAATGTAAAATTTGAATAAATATGTACATATAAATAGAATTGTTTCTGTAAAGGAAAACAACTAAAACAAAGCAAGCAAACAAAAATAGTATGAAGAGCTAATGTTAAATTAAAAAATTTAGGACAGTCCAGTGTGAAGGCAATGGACCAAACAGACTAGAGTTTTGAGACAATTCTTTGTAACACTTCTAAAAGGTTCAGACATATTTACTTCAAAATAGGACATATATAGATTTCCCTACAGCTTCCTAGAGAAGAAACTTGAATAAACAGTAAATCCTCAGATCCCTAGAAAATGACAATGCCATTATTTAGAACTAAGAAATATTTTTTCTGATACTAGTCTCTGATTGCTGAATAAACAGCAAATAACGTACGAGCCATTTTACTACAAAAATTGAATTCAAAGAGATTAGTCTTATATTTGACTTTCATTATTGAAATTTCAGAAAATGTTTAGTGCTTGTGATTAGGGATTTGTTCTGCAGATGCATTAGTAATCCTATATGTTATTAAATAATTCAAATATAATTGTCCTTGCTCTCTTGACAACAAATTGCTCAGTAATGTAACATCTTGTATGGAAATACATTTCCTTGAGGACTTAAGATCCCATATATTAGCCTGCAATCCCAGCATTTTGGGAGGCCAAGGAGAGTGGAATGCCTGAGCCCATAGGTTCAATAACAGCCCGGGCAACTTGGTGAGACTTCATCTCTCAATGAATAAATGAAAATTAGTCAGTCGTGGTAGCATGTGCCTGTAGTTCTGGCTATTTGGAAGGATGAGGCAGAAGGACTGCCAGAGCCTAGCAAGTTGATGCTGGGGTGGCTATGAGTGTACCACTGCACTCCAGCCTGGGTGACAGAATGAGACTCCAACTCAAAAAAAAAACAAAAACCAAAAAGCTACATATATATACGTATACCTCTTTTTCATTTTTCAGTGAATATGACCCTGGATCCTGAAAGAGCTAATAGGCACATCTACTTACATGATGATTTTAAAAGTGTGAATCCTCAAGATGTGCAATACACAGTTCCAAAATCTGGGGATTTTCTTGAATAGAAAACTCAGAACCTCGCTCTTGACACATATTACTTGGAGGTGGGTATGGAGGGCTCTTGGAATTGGGCTTTTGGGGTCTATAATTACTACTGGAAAGGGAAGGATTAGAATGGCAAGATAGTTGGTGAGTAGAGACTCTCTTCTTGGATGGGCTAAAGAGAACATTCACTACAATCTACCACTTTCTCTCTTGTATTTCAACTTGTGTCAAGGTCTTTCAGTTAGAGAGGAGTATTCCTACATTGCAAGAATGGAACTGTGAACTTTGTTAATGTTGCTGAGTTTCCTTATATGTAGCACCTCTTCTTGCTCCTTTTCTCCCTTTCTTGTATTTTTTGTGTGGTCACTTCTGACCAGGCTAAATCAATATATTGTCCATATACTGGAGAAATACCTATCTAAGGGAGCCCTTCATGTGCATCTACTCAAATAAGATGCATGGATTATGTCTGACTATCTCTAAGTTTTTTCTAATGTAATGAAAACACATTTACTATACTGTTATTGAGCACAGTGATACTTTAAAACATACATATGCATATGTATATATTATTTATTTACTCCTTTTATGAAAATCACCACCAGTGGTGTTAGCATGGAATATAGTCTAGTTGTGTCTTATTTCTGTACTACCAAGAACAAAAAGATAGATTCTATGAATGATGAGACAAAGCTAAAATTTAATACGAAAGAGGAGCATCATGGTATGCTGTACTTTCCTTTGGAATTCTCATTACTTATATAAATATTTATGCATCATCAGTGTTTTCTACTATACTTCAAAATAAAAGATAGTAATGTCAATACTGGAAAAATTGGATGTTTGAATAGACAAAAGTGATAATTGATCCCTACCTCACATCATACCCAATCATTTCCAAATGGATTGAAGTTACAAATATGAAATGTAAAGTCATGAAACAGAATTTTCAAGTAAGACATTTTCTAAGCAGAATTTGCAATAGCAAACATTAAGGAAATAGTTAATTAACCTGTATTAAAAGTAATATTTCTGTGCATCAAAAGACAATTCTACAAGAATGAAACAGGCAAATTAAAAGTGGATGAAGATATTTGCCATACATATATCAAACACAAATACAACACAATATGTAGGAAGAATGAGGATAAAAACTGAATAAAAATAAAGATGGTAAGGTTGATGTAAAATTGGGTAAAAGATGTGAACAGGCAATTTACCAAATAGAAGATAACTAAATGACCATTCATTATGAGAAAAATGTTTACCTTTATTAACAATTAGATTAATACAAATTGAAGTCACAAGTTGAACTACTAAACAATCACAAGAATGACCAAAGTTTACTAATAGATACATGACTGTGTTGATGCAGCACAAATGAATTCCCACTCAAGCATAGAAGAGTGTATATTTTTATAGCCATATTTAGTTTTCAATTTGTTTAGAGGGTGTAATTTAGATAACCACTTTTAAAAAGTTTTAGCAAATTTGCATAAAGAATTCCTTATGACTCAACTAGTTCACTCCTAAATATATATCCAGCAGAAATATGTTAATAAACAAATTGAAACATATGCAGAATGTTGTTCATTCCATTACTGTTTACAATAGCCCAAAACTGAAGTAAAATCATTTATCTACAATAGTATAGCTAAATAACTTGTGATATAGTCATGCAAAGAAATTCAATGAAGCAAAGAGAATAAGCATTCTCTCACCATAAACAGCAAAATTTCAAACATAAGTTTAAGAACATAATCTAGACTAAAATTATTATATAAGATTTTATGTGTAAACATTGCAAACATTGAGATTTAAAAGTTACAATGTTGGGTAGATTTGTGAAAACATAATGATTTGAAAAGGCATATAATACTGAGGACAGAATGCATGTAACATTCAAATCAGAGAGAAAATGTTTGTCTTATTTAATGAAAGAAGACGTTACATTCTTTTGTAAAGTTCTGCTGTATCTAAAGTTTATGTCATATACAAAGAATTGGATCCTTCTTTCCTATCTCTCCAATGTAAGGAAAGCCCAAATCACTGCAGGAAGTTCAAGAAACACTATTGTCCTTAGCATACTGTTGAAAACGTTCCGGCTTGTAGATGAAAACAGGGAATAAAATCCAAATATAAGAAAAAATATAAGCATGGCAGATTAAGACCTAGAGATGGGGATGGGGCAGAATCACTGATAAGACCCCATCCACAAGTCCTGGAGATACAGTGCCTGCCTATAACAGAGTCTTAATCAGAACTTCCGTGTGTGTGTGTGTGTGTGTGTGTGTGTGTGTGTGTGTGTGTAATTAATGAGCCTGATCATAGAAAATACACACTTAAAAAATAATACAGAATATTTCTAAGCCAAATAATCACAAATTAAATCACAAAGAAAATATGAGTTAATTCCACATTGTAAAACTAAACACAAGACCAATGGAATGTATTATGTTCTTAAGTTCTCTTCGAAGTTTTTACTTTGTAGCTTTGGTTGCTATACATTCAGTACATAAATATATATAATTTTTAATGTTTTCTTTTAAAAAATTTATTTTATTTTAAAGATGCGGGATATATTTAAGGATTCGGTATACAAGTGGTCATCGTACAGGTAAAGTTTGGGCCTGGCTTTAGTCCCCACTTTACCTGGTTTGCGATCAGGTACTTCTATTAATGTTATGTGTGCCCACCTCCTTCCCCTGGCAGTTTCCAGCTACTGCCAATCCCTTTCTTATAGTACTATGGTAAATGTTCAGAGTCCCCTAATGAGTAAGAACGTATGGTACTCTGTTGTTTCTGTGATGAATCACTGAGAATTATTGACTCAAAATCCATCCAAGTTGCTGCAAAGTCCGTAAGTTTGTCCTTCTTTATGGATGCATAATATTCCATCATTTATACATACACAACTTTTTTTATCCTATCCAGATTTGATGTATAGCATGTTTTTGTTACTATAATAGTGCTGCAATAAACATGAATTCGCATGTTTATTTATGCGTTTTTTGTAGCGTGATTTAAGTTCCTCTGAGTATATTCCTAGAAGGGGGATTGCTGGATCATATGGAAGGTCAATTTCTAGTTCTTTTAGAAATCGCCAAATTGCTTTGCACAGAGGTGACCTAGTTTCCATTCCCACCAACAGTGTAGAAGTGTTCCCTTTTCTCGGCATCCTCACCAGCACATCTGTTTTTTATTTTATTAATGATGGCCACCTCTTACTGGAGTTAGGTGATATCTCAATGTGATTTTGACTTGCATTTCTCTGATGATTAGTGAGACGGAGCATTTTTTCATGTGTCTCTTGGCTGCTCATATAACTTCTTTTGATAAGTTTCTATTCATGTCTTTTGCCTACTTTTTAATGGGGCTGTTTGTTTTTTTCTTTTTAGCACATTTGAGTTCCTTGTAGATCCTGGATTGTGAAGATGTCCATCCTATCAAAGGCAATCTACAGGTCCAACAATACAGAAATTCTTATGGAAACTTAAATGACCACAAATAGCCAAAACAGTCCTTAGCAAAAGAAACAAAGCAGAAGGTATCACACTTCCAGGCTTAAACTTTATTATAAGGCTACAACAATCAAAACAACCTGGTATTGGCACAAGAACAGGCATAGAGACCAATAGAGCAGGATAGGGAAGCAAAACCTCAATTTCTCAACCAACTCATCTTTGACAAAGCCTCCAGCAACAACCACTGGAGAGAGGAGAACCTATTCAGTAAATGGCGCTGGCAAAACTGGCTGACCACATGAAGAAGATGAAACAGTACCCTTACTTATCACCATACACAAAAATCAACTCCAAATGGATCGAAGACCTAAATGTAAAACCCTAAATTTTAAGAATCTTAGAAAATGCAGGAGACACACTTACAGAAATCGGAATAGGCAACCAGTTCCTGATCAAAACCCAAAAAGCCCATGCCATAAGTGATAAAGTAGACAAGTGGGACCTCATCAAACTGAAAAGCTCTGAAAAGCAAAAGAAACCATAAAAAGAGCAGAAAGACAGCCAACAGAATGGGAAAAATATTTGCCAACTACATATCTAACAAAGGCCTATAATTTTTAATTTTTTCATCGTAATTTTTTTTGTAGAGACGAAGTCTGGCTAGGTTGCCCAGGCTGGTCTCTAACTCCTGGGTTCAAGCAATCCTCATGCCTTGGCCTCCCAAAATACTGGAATTACAGGCATGAGTCACCATTGGCAGTCTAATTTTTTAATTGTAAATTTTGACAGCATTAAAATGTCCTTCTGTGCCACTCTGAATGTTGTTGGTTTACACTCTACTTACTTTGTTGTCAGAATCACACATCTTGCTTTCCTGACATTGCCATCTTCTTGACATAATTTTGCCCTTTCGTTTACCTGCAGTCTTTCTGAATTCTTTTGCTGAAGATATGCTTCTTGTCTACAGGACACAGATAGGAGATTATAAAATATTTTCTCCTTTTAGTACATAAGTTAACACATATTTATTTTCTAAAAGATATGTGGGTTGCAACTCAGCAATATGACTAATAAGTACATAAAAAGGTGCTCAACATTATAGTTAAAAGGGAAATTCAAATTAAAACCATGATTATATGCCATTACAAGCCTAATAAAATAGTTATAATTAAAAAGAAAATCAATAAAATGTGTTGTTAAGGATGTAGAGAAATGGAGATCCTCAGACATTGCAGGTAGCAACGTAAAATGATCCAGCCACTTTGAACAATAGTTTGTCATTTTCTCTTCTTCTTTTTTTTTTTTTTAACTAGGAAAGGTAAATTGATTAAAGGAAAGATACATTGTGAAGGACAAAAGGACAGGACAACAGCAAATGTGTCTGCTGCCTGCTGTCAGTTTGTCATTTTCTTAAAACATTAAACTTATATTTCCCAGAGAACTCAATAACATTATTTCTCAGTATCCAAAGAAATTAAAACATGCGTTTAGACAAAGACTTGAACTCAAATGTACATAATAGCATTATTTAAGTAGCTCAAAGTAAAAATAAAAATTCAAAAGTTCATCAACTGCTCAATGAATAAATAATTTGTGATATATCCATATGTTGACATGCCAATAAAAAATAATTAATAAATAATGACATATGGTACACTAATGGATAAACCTCAGAAATATTATACTAAGTTAAAATGATGCACAAAAGACCACACATTGTATGATTCCACATATATGGAAGGTTTGGAGGCAGAACCTTAGAGACAGGTAGTGGGTTCCCTGGGCCTGGGGTGGGAAGTGACCTTAATTGTAAACCAGTACAAGGCGTTCTTTGGGATTAAAGAAAATATCCCAAAAGTGGATTATGGAGATAACTGTAAAACACTTCTTAAATTGTAAAACATTTATTAAAAATCATTGAATGTTACATTTAACATCAGTACCTTTTATACTATAAAAATTATATCTCAATAAAGTTGTTAGGATATGGAGGAATATAAATGTTGTAAAATAGCCAAAATACTTTTCAAAAAGAATAAAGTTAGAAGATTTACATTATCTGTAGTCAAAATGTGCTATAAAGCTACAATGATCAAGACAGTGCACTATTAGTGTAAGGCGAAATATAGAAATATGTATAACAATGAAGCAGAATTTGACAGAAGTAGCAACGCATGTGACTTTTCACAAATGTACCAAGATCATTTAAAAGAGTAATGATCATCATTTCTACAAATGATGCTTAAACTTTTGGAATTTGTGTGCAAAAGTGAACCTCAGACCCACATCACACTATACATAAAAATGGATCATTGACCTAAGTGCAAGCCTAAAATTATAAAACTTCTAGAAGTAATCATAGAAAAAAATATTAGTGACCTTATGTTAGACAAATGTTTTTCATATATGGCACCAAAACAAGAAACATTTAAAACATGACAAATTAGGTTCATCAAAAGCTAATTTTTTTTTCCAAATAAACAATAAAATTAAAGATAAGCTATAGACAAGGAGAAAGTATTTATAGAAATTTAACTGATATTAAAAAGAATATTTACAGGCCAGACTCGGTGGCTCAGCCTGTAATCCCAGCATTTTGGGAGGCCGAGGCAGGTAGATTCCCTGAGCCCGTAGGTTCAATACCAGCCCGGACAACTTGGTGAGATCTTGTCTCTACAATAAATAAAAAAATAAGCTGTGTGTGGTAGTGCACACCTGTAGTTCTGGCTACTTGGAAAACTGAGGCGGAAGTATCACCAGAGCCCAGCAGGTTGATGCTGGGGTGGCTGTGAGTGTGCCACTGCATTCCAGTCTGGGTTAAAAATTGACACTCCTACTAAAAAAAAAAAAAAAAAAAGGAATATTTACAATTCAGCATGTACACAAACTTTCCAATGAAACCACTGTGTATCCTAAAAGACCTGAGCAGATGTTTCCCTGAAGATATTTGGATGGCAAGTAAGGACATAAAAAGCTGCTCAACATCATTAGTTAGTAGTAATACATCTGCAATTTAAAACACAATGAAACACCAAGATACATTAAAAAGAGAACAGCTTATTTAAATAAAGACTAAAAATACTAAGTGTCAATGAGGATGTAGAGGAACTAAGCTCTTGTACCTTGCTAGTGACAATGTAAAATGGTACCGTCACTTTGAAAAGCAGTTTGTCAAGTTCCTAAAACAATTAAACATGTACAACAAACAACTCATCGTTTATACTCCAAGTAAATACCTACATTAGAAGAAAGTCTTGGTTCTGATAAGATGGTGACGGCATAGGAGGGATTGTGAGATTCTCCGAAAGTGAGTTCCCCAAAAGACTCTTATTTTCTTTCCCCCACTCCCCTGCCCACCACCAGCTGCACTGGTCTGAGGCCTGGAGACACTCGGACCCACGCAAGGCCGTCTACTGAGGTCTCTCGGCTGCTACTGGTCCACCATAGGCAGCCCTGGGCCCCGGCTGTGTGGATATTTCAGCTCTCTCCCCAGCTACAATGTATCACCAAGCCACAAGCCACAGGCCTCTGCCTGTAGAGGCCCTTGGATTCCTCCTTGTGGAGATCGAGGTTCCCTTGCTGGTTACACTGATCTGCCTGACTCTCAGCCACTGCCAGCTCACTCCCTGACTGGGTGCCCAGTCCAGCGGGCCCAGTGATCGCTCTTCAGAGTTCCAGCTCCCCACCCTGGGTTCTGGACCCCTGCCCAGCCCTATTCCAAGCTGCCATTACCCAGGGAGGCTCTAGGGACCCAGCCCCTCAGAGATACCAGCTCCATTCCTGACTGAAGTGCCCTGTGTGGGACCCAAAGCCACTGTCACTGCACATCACCCGCCTTTTGGAGCTCCGGTCCCTGCTCTGGCTGAGGCACCCAGCTTGGGACCCCGTGGTTGTGTAAGGGAACAGTATATCTTAAGGAGGTACTGATCAGCCGCTCTCAGCTCTCAGCTCCAGAAGAGGGAATTCCCAGCTCCCTCCTCCACCCCAGGCTGCTGGCGGCACACCAGATCCAGTGCCCAGCTGTGTCGCTGATCCCCAGTGCCTGACGCAGGAGACACACCACCACAGCCTGTCATGGTGGATCACCCATGGACCCAGAGGAGTGGGGAGAAAGGACGGGTGGAGAGAAAGGATCCCCGAAAGAGAAGCTGCCCACCTCCGTCATTTTCCAGGCAGAGATTTGCAGTGCCCCGCCCATCTATGAGCAGTCTCCACCTTGGTTTCTAATGTAATGTCACTAAACAGGAGACAAAAGGCCCTTCCCCACACTGAATCAGATACAGGCAGCTCAGCCCTGTTGCAGACCTCTCAGGCAGCAAGCCAAAGGAACCAACCCAAGCTTGGAGTAAATCTATCTGCCTGCAATGAAAGCAAAGGGGAGAGGCTAGAGATCAGAGCTGAAGAGACTTCAAACACTCTTTCCTGAGTGTTTGGTTTCTTATTTTGATTTTTGATTTTATTCTTTTGACTGTGTTTTGCTCACTTTTGTTTGCTTTCTGATTTAGACTACCTGTTTGTGTTGGGGAAAAGTGCATGAAAAGGCATGATTTTATTGGACTGTCTTTGTGTGATTACTGGTATGCTTTAGGGAATTTTGTCTATGTATCTGTTTTTCATTCTTTTCTGGCCTTGTGTCTCTTTTTCATTCATTAGTTGGTATGTATGTCTGTTTTCCCTCTCACTCTTCTCACTCTCTAACTTCTTCCTGACCTCCCCGCTTCTTCCATTATTTTCCTTTTTCGTACTTCCTTTTGTTCCAGCGAGCAAACCTAAACCCTGCTGCATGGACAGATCAGATTGTAAGGCAGTGGGAAACAGGTTCCAGTGTGCCCATACACTTGTTGGTGGATACTGGGATCTGCAGATGGATTCTGAATCACAGCATCCCCCTCAATTAAGCCTCAAAACTGCAAAATGTATAGCCCCCAACCCACAGTCCAACCTCCAAACTGAACAAAGCCAGAGGACCCTCATAAGGAAGAACAGGAGATTGAATAAAAGAAGTAAAAGCAACCCAACCTTACCTGAAAAACAGAATTAAATAAGGAGAAGGAAAGGGAGAGAGAGAGAAATCTACACAAATGAAGAAAAACCAAAATAAGAACATGGGTGTCTCCCAGACCCCTGGGAGGGCAGACACTGAGAAAACTGACTTCGGAATGCAAACAATGAAGAACCCCCAGAATGACTGGTCTCAAACTATAAACCTAGATATCAAGACATTAATGGAGAGATTAAAAAGAATTGAGGAGAGACAAGAAGAAACTAGAAAGGAGTTGATAACTGAGATAACAGTAGTAAAGAAAACTGTGAATGAAATAAATAACAAACTGATAAGCATGGAAAGCAGAATTACTCAAGCAGAAGAATCTCAGAACTTGAGGAACAAAATATAGAATTAACCCAAACTGTCAAAAACATAGAAAAGAAGCTTAAGAAGACAGAACAAAACCTTCAAGAGATGAGTGATTACTTCAAGAGACCAAACCTAAGAGTAACTGGATATCCTGAAACAGAAAGAGAGACTGAGGCCACCCTGGAACAAAACTTTTCATGAGATTATTGAAGAAAACCATTTCCCCTGAAAACTGGAACAAGACAAGGATGCCCACTCTCTCCCCCCTGTTAAATATAGTATTGGAAGTCCTGGCTAGAGCAATCAGAAAAGAGAAGGCGATCAGGGATATCCAAAAAGGAAAAGAGGAAGTCAAGTTATCTCTCTTTGCAGACGACATGATTGTGGGCCTTGAAAACCCAAGAAAATCTGTCAAAAGCCTTCTCACACTGATAAAGGACTTTGGCAAAGTCTCAGGGTATAAAATAAATGTGCAAAAGACAATCGCATTTCTTTATACCAGTAATAAACAAACAGAACCCCAAATAAAAAGCACAATCCCATTCACAGTAGCCATAAAAAAAAAAAAAATGAAATACCTTGGCATCTTCCTAACCAGAGAAGTGAAAGACCTTTACAATGAAAACTACAAAACACTGCTCAAAGAAATCAAAGATGACACAAACAAGTGGAAAACTATCCCATGCTAATGGATTGGAAGAATCAACATTGTGAAGATGTCCATCCTACCTAAGTCAATCTACAGATTTAATGCAATACCCATCAAATTACCAGCAACATTCTTCTCAGAGCTAGAAAAAACAATACAGGAATTCATATGAAAACACAAACGACCAAGAGTAGCCAGAACAATCCTCAGCAAAAAAAAAAAAAACAAAGCAGGAGGTATAGCATTACCAGACTTCAAACTTTACTATAGAGCTACAATCATCAAAACAGCTTGGTATTGGTACAGGAACAGGCATGTAGACCAAGGGAATAGATTTGAGATTTCAGAAGCAAAACCACAATTTCTCAACCAACTCATCTTCAACAAAGCCTCCACCACTTACCACTGGGGAGAGGAGAACCTTTTTAGTAAATGGTGCTGGGAAAACTGGCTGACCACATGCAGAAGATTCAAACAAGACCCCTATCTATCCCCATACACAAAAGTTAACTCTAAATGGATCAGAGACCTAAATGTAAAACGTCAAACCATAAGAACCTTAGAAAATGCAGGACACACCCTTATGGAAATTGGAACTGGCATCCAATTCCTGAACAAAACCCGAAATGCACGGGCCATAAGAGATAAGATAGACAAGTGGGACCTCATTAAACTGGCAAGCTTCTGTAAAGCCAAAGAAACCATCAAGAGAGCAGGGAGACAGCCCACAAACTGGGAAAAAGTATTTGCCAACTCCATGTCTGACAACGACCTAACATCTTGGATCTATAAGGAACTCAAACGTGCTGAAAAGAAAAAACAAACAACCCCATTACAAAGTGGGCAAAAGATATGAACAGACACTTCTCAAAAGAAGACATACAAGCGGCCAACAGACACATGAAGAAATGTTCAACCTCACTAATCATCAAGGAGATGCAAATTAAAACTACA